>JAOUWY010034923.1:0-22486 GCA_025728095.1 Prietella phreatophila | reverse complement strand
TTTCTCTCTCTCTCTCTCTCACACACACACACACACACACACACACACACACACACACACACACACACACCTACTATGATTAACGTTCTCTGTTATTCTATCCTGTTCTCTGTCTAACAGCCTTTAGCCATAACACCTCACCAGGACTGACGTGTGATGTGTTTCTGCTCAGCATGGCATCGGGAAGTTTGTTGTAACGTGACACTAAAACATTTCATTCTTTATCACAGTAGTGATAGAATGAATACGGTACTAGTACACTATGTTAAAATATATTATTGGGCCTTTACTGTCCAAATCTCAGCAGCTCACATCCCTGTGCATTCTTCCCATGACTTCACTTCCTGTACATGGGACTACAACAAACACCTGGAGTGAAACAATCTAGAAACATCTGGAGTGTTATGGTATCAGATTGTACAGATTTGTCATGACACAGAGACTTAGAAGATCAGAAGTGTGAAAAACGTTGCTTTCCTACCTGTTAATAATAATTATGATTAAATGATGATAATAACCATTATAATGTTAAGATATTAATAATGTTCTTCTCTGGTAACCGGTTAATGATTAATCTGTAAGTCCATGCCAGATCATTAAACTAAACGTGCACATGAGTGTATGTAAGCTCATGGGATAAAACAAGCGAAAATGCTAAACATTTTCTACTGAAACTTCATATATCTTATATTACTGCATCTATCTTTAGCTATTGAACATTTTTAGATGTTCTTAAATGAAATGCAAAATACTTTTTAAATGAAGAATGTCTTGCGCATGCACTTTCTATCTTCCCGTGATTTAATGCAAATTTACATACGTTTTATTGATATAGTGTGTGTTTTAAAAAATAAACACTGCCTGTGGCCAATCACCAACAGCTCATGTGTTTGAGATGTTTGATTAAAAACAACTTTCAGAAGCAGTCATTTTTATGTCTCAATAACAAAAACAAAGTCAATGTGTGATCTGTGTTCTTATTTCATTTTTATCTGAATGTGTTGTGATCTGTTCATAATTCCATGAATGCATGTAGGGTGTGTTTTTGTCTGCTTATTGTGTGTGTTATTAAAGTCTCTCCAGTGTACAGTTTGTTGTATTAATGTGGTGTGTGTGTGTGTGTGTGTATGTGTGTGTATGTGTGTGTGTGTGTGTGTGTGTGTCTGTGCGTGCGCTTATAATAACGCTGAAAAGCGAAAGTAAACAGAGTCACGGCCATTAAAGAGTCAGCGTGTTAATAAGTCCAGTTTCCTCATGTCACTCAGAACCAGGGTTGTGTTTGGTTTCAGTGAAAACGAGGCCATATACAGTGGAATATCTGCAGGGGTGTGTGAGTCAAGCTTTTTAATGATTTATTTGTTTGTTTTTTTGCTTATTTATTTATTTATTTATTTATTTCAATGTATTTATAATTTTTTTCACAACTATTTATCTCCACGTGTTTATTTCTTCATCATTTTTTGAAATAATTTAAACTACTTTATTTAATAAAACTTTGAATATTCGTGCTCCTTCACTGGAATGTGATTCAGGTGCAGGTGGTCACATGACCATGGTGTACCGCAGTGGCTACTGGGAGCTGTAATCCAGAGTAGTGGATGTCCATGACAACATGAACAAGAACAAAAAATGTTTTGAAAGCACATCCTATCACACACACACACACACACACACACACACACACACACAGTATACCTAAAGTAAGTGTGAGTATCTGTTTTGTTATCCTTATGTGTGATGTGTATGTGAACAGGGTACCAGGTGTATAACAGACTTTTCACCAGTGTAAGCTGAAGTTGGTGGCTACGAGAGGAAGTGTTGTCAGAACTGCATTCCAACAAAGGACGCCATCTACATGTCCCAAGTGCAGAAATGACATTTGTAATGCACACTGTAAGATATTGTCCAGCATGTTCTGTGGAGACAGGCAAACACTGCACTTGCTCTCCCGTGGTGGTCAGACGTGTTCAAACAGGAGATCGAAAGTGAAAATGTCGGCCATGTGGATATTAGAATCACTGCAGAATCACTTAGAATGCACCATGAAACGTTGCTCAGTTACACACACACACACACACACACACACACACGGGGAGCTGCTGAATTTCACTTTCACGACTCTATGGTTTTATTCTGTGAGGGGTGGAGGTGGGGAGTTCATCACAGAAAGGAAACATGCGCGCACACACACACACAGACACATATATCAAACTGCAGTTGTGTGTGTGTGTGTGTGTGTGTGTGTGTGTGTGTGTGTGTGTGTTTCCATTCTGTGTCACCCCGCACAATAAAACAGTTCAGATCACAAAAGTGAAATTGATCAGCTCTGTTTTTTTTGTAATGAAAAATTATAAGGAGTGAAAACAGCATGAGTATTTAAATCTGCAGCTATAACATATAAACACGCTGAACTGACACTCGATGCAGAAGAGTTTTGTGGGTTTTTTACTGAAGTGCTTATGACTCAATGTGGTGACAATTTCCTGTAAGTGAGCTCTGTCCTGATACAGGCTCTGATTATAACACACCGGTGTTGGAGGGAAATAAACGTGTGTCCTGCTCTAATCTGGAGAAGGAGACATGTCCTCCAACATGAATGTGTCTGGAAAACAGGACCTGAAGAAAGATGAAAGGTGAGTTGCTTTACGTTCACTAAATACACACCAGCTCCTGTGAACAGAACACTATTTGACACAGAAACTATGCCAAAACGCATAACAATGTTTTTGTTGAAAATGTTGTCATGTAAACAGCCTGTAAACTTTGGCTACAGTTGTTAAATAGTAGCTAATATATCACTGATCAGTTTGCAGAAGCCATTCTCTGAGAGAAGAGTTAAATGACTGCGTATGAGGCGTTTCTCCTGTTTATATAAATGTGCAGACTAGCTGAATTAAAAAGATACAATCATTGGTGTTTAATGATGAGCACAGCGTTGAACAGTACTGAGACAGAAGAGTATTATTTATTGCTGGAGAACAGGGATTTTGCTCATATGAACAATTACAGTCAACAGTGGAGCTGTGGTGGGGAAACCTCTTACAGGTACAGCTGAGCGTAACGTGCATTTCATTCATAAACTGTAAAACATTTCAGCCTTAAAAACAGATAACCTTTGTTTCTACTCAAAAACGTATGTTTTACAATTTTCCAAGTCAAGACAATTGATTCATTTAAGTTTAATTTTTTTAAATTGTGTTCAATATGTAAAACTTTCCATGACAATTGGAGTAAAAAAGAAGAAATAAGTTCATGTAACTCAACGGGGTTATCATGTTTTACAGTTTACAAAATAAAAAAATATATAAATCGTTACATGTATGAAAACGAAATTAAGATTTTTTTTTTCAAACAGTGTATGTTAAGGTACTGATAATGAAAATGAAAATACAATGGTGTCATACATTGTCTTATATAGATCAGTTTTGGAGAGAGGAAAGGTCATGCTAACTCTTTTGTTGTCTTGTTACAGTAATACACCTTCATTTATGTTTTAACATGTTTGGAATTCTTTTTTTAACTACAATCAGTTGAAAAATATATACAAAAAGCATACATAAAAAATTCAAGCTATATTATGTTAGCATGCACATTTCCCTTGATTTTTTAAATTAAAAATACCTGTCACAAAGTGAGCACAAAGAGTGCTCCTAGTATCCAAATATAAAACCACAGATGCACTGGAAGGTTACAAAATCAAACCAGCAAAATATAGGAAAATTGACTCATCCCATCATCAAAGCTTCCAAAAGCAGGCACTCATATGGACTGTTTGTAGTTTAAAAGACCTTTTCATTTGCTTTTCATCTTGAAATGATTGGATTGCCACAGTTCACTTACAAGCATTGTTTATGCTCCAAGCAAACATCATGAAGGTATTTCATGAAGGCCTAGGGTTAGGGATTGGCAGTTACACAGCTTGATTGAAAACAAGAAGCTGTCAGGTGAAGCCACCAGCAGAGAGCACAAGTTGTCTAAATTGTGTACTCTTGTATGAGTGCACCATGGCCTGTGTCTATGTTAAAGAACATAAATGAACTGATGACTCATGAGTTTGACAAAGGCCAAATTGTGATGGCTAGACAACTGGATCAGAGCATCTCCAAAACGGCAGGTCATGTGTGGTGTTCCCAGTATTCAGTGGTTAGTAGCTCTCAAAAGTGGTCCAAAGAAGGAGAACCTGTGAACTGGCAACATGGTCATGGGCACCCAAGGCTCAGTGATGTGCGTCTGATCCCACAGAAGAGCTACGTTTAGCACAAATTGCTGAAAATGTTCATGCTGGCTATGATAGAAAGGAGTCAGAACACAAAATGCATTGCAGTCTATTGCACACAGGGCAGCTTAACTACAAATCAGGCAGAGTACCCATGCTGACCCCTGTACACCACCAAATGCACCTACAATCAGAACTAGACCATGGAGCAATGGAAGACGGTCACCTGGTCTGATTAAACATGTTTTCGTTTACATCATGTGGATGGCCGGGTGCATGTGTATCACTTAAATGGTATGTACTTATATAATGCTTTTTTAACCTTAGAGGTTTCAAAGTTCTTTACACTGTCTCATTCACCCACTCACACACCAATGGTAGCAGAGTTGCCATGCAAGATGCTAACTTGCCATCGGGAGCAACTTGTGGTTCACTGTCTTGCTCAAGAACCCTTCAGTATGTGGAGTCATGTGGGCCAGGAATCGAATGCCAACCCACCAATTAGTGGACAACCCACTCTACCACCTGAGCCACAGCCACCCACTTACCTGGGCACAAGAATGTATAATGGGAAGAAGGCAAGCCAGCGGAGGCAGTGAAACCATTCTATGCATGCTTCGAGGCTAACAATACTAGCACTAGCCTGCTGACTAGTGCTACAGAAGGAAGCAGCTCTGTTAGTGATGAGCATGCAATTTTCATCTCAGAAGACAAGGTTTGGAGGGCTCTTCTGGCCATGGACTAAGATCATGCATTGATCAGCTTGCTGGCATGTTTACTTCCATCTGCAACAAGAATCTAGCTAAGAACTTTTTCTACATCATTCAGCCATGCAACTAAACCCATTCCAGGAGATATGGTTGTCCATTAAAGACAGCAAGTTCATGGTTGCTGGAAACTCTCTCCCTTTTACACAGGCCCCTTCAAAATTCTAAATAGAATCAATTAAGTCACATGCAAAGTTTTACCTATCACATCACTGCAGCATAGTGCTCGAATTCCACGTGTCTAAGCTCAGGCCAGCCACACCAGGACCCCTAGATGGCAACATCCCTCCCACCTCATCCCCAGCTCCCCTAGACATTGAAAGACAATCCACTTAGATAGTCAAGAAGATCATGGATTCATGACAAAAAGAGCGCCAACTGCAATACCTCACAGACTGGGAGGGCTATGAACCAGATGAAAGGTGCTGGGTCCTGGCCTGGGACATTCGTGACCCATTACTCTGCCAAGAGTATCATACCAGATACCATCCAGAGCAGCCTGCAAACATGGCAGATGACCAGAACTCCCAAAACCCAGAGCAGCCTACAAATATGATGGCCAAAGACTACAACATCCAGTAGCCATCACGAACTGTATCAAATTCACATTCGCCTTCCTACAGATTGCACTCACCTGGACTCATTCACACAATCACTGCCAGCAATACTTAAGGACGTTCATTCCAGTTTTACACTCTGTGTCTTATACCTGCTATAACAAGCCTTTTAATCTTGCTATACTATTGTCTGGTTATGATTTTTGTTTGGGTTAATTGTGTTTTGCCCTGGTAACTCTGTTTGCATATCGCCTGACTGTTGCCTGTATTTTGCCTTACGTTTTGGATTTGTTTGCCTGAAACTATTAATCTCAACTGTTACCTTTACTGTCAACTGACATTGGGCTGAGCTCCTGGCAGTTCTACTTTGTAGAACTGCTAATATTAAAAGGTGCTATATAAGTGAATAACATTTGCCATTTAAATCATTATCTGAAAAATAAAATCTGCGTAAGTTACAGGATATTTTTACAGTGAAGAAATAATAAAGTCTATTTCACTTTTAGCCAATGTTGTTTTCCCCCACAGATTTTGTCTTGGCTTTATTAATTTCATTATTTGTCAATCTTATATGATTGGTTACTCAATAGTATAATAAGATGTTCTGTCTAACACTTATTCAGAGTCAATATACAATCATCTGTATACAACAAATTATATTAGCATGCACATTACTCCCAACATTTTGGATCTAATCATATCTAAGATCTAGAATGTTGATGAGAAAGAGATCAGACTCAACAGAACCCAGCTGTGTGTCCATGAAGAGTGATGAGTCAATGGATCATCCAGTTGAGTTCGGAGATGGAAGGAGCTCTACTGATGTGAGGTCAGTATTGTGTGTTTTATGGTAGTGTTCCCCTTGATCGATATCTCTCATATCATTATGAAGCCCTTCATGAGTTTTATCAGGTGCTGAATCAGTAAAATACTCAACTGTGCAGTGCTTCAGCTCAGAGATCAGTTCAATCTGCAGTCCCTGAGCTGGAGGGTTTTCTGGTCATAAAAAAAACAAAAAAAACCAAACAAAAACAAACAAAAAACATAAATTTTTCTGTGGAAAATTAAGGAGAATGTAACTTTTATTTTATTAATTCATTAAATTTTACTAATTCATTAAATAATTATTTTCCAAATATGTTATAGTCAGTTAGTAAACCCTAAAATCACTGTATGGTTTTAAATATCTGTGTATGTGTAAATGTGTGTTGTGTAGCTATGAGGTCATTTATTTTATGATGTGTTTTGTTTGCTCATAGACAAAAAAAAGAAGAAATCAAACAAAAATGAATTGGATTCCATATTCAAGGTGTGTGTCATTTTAATGTGTGTAACTGTGAATAGGTTGTAGATTTTTAAAAAATGTTTAGGATAATGACAATTTACATGCTTATATTTTATTTATGTTTACATTTACATTTAGCAGACTCTTTTATCCAAAGTGACTTACAAATGAGGAAATATAAGCGAAGAACAATACAAGTAGTGCTACCATACAAGATCTATGTATAAGTTCTTGAAGAAGCAAAGTGCATAGAGTAGAGGTGTAAGTGCCAGGGTAATTTTTTTTGTTTTGTTTTGTTTATGATTTTTGTATTTTTAGGGGTTGGTTACATGTTCATGGAAGAGGTTGGTCTGTTGCTGATTTTTTAAAAATAGTGACAGATTCTGTGGTCTGGATTGAGGTTGGAAGTTAATTCCACCACTGATGGACAGATACTGTGAAGGTTGTGTAAAGGGATCTTGAGCCACGCTAAGTAGGCACTATTTAGCGTCAGTCATAGATTGATCACAGATTGCATGAGGGAACATAAGCCTTCAGGAAAGTGTTGAGGTAGGAGGGTGCCGTTCTAGACAAGGTCTTGTAGGTGAGCATCAAGGATAGACTAGTAGCTGTGTAGCCTGTTCATTAAGGTAAGGTCTGATTTTCTTGATGTTGTACAAAATGAACCTACAGGACCGTGCAGTTGTTGAAATGTGGTCTGTAAAGGTCAAGCTGCCATCAAGAATCACCCCAAGGTTCCTGGCTGTCCTGGTTGGCTTGAATTTGGTTGAGCGGAGCTGTACAGTTGAGATTGTGGTTGATTGAGGGACAGGCTGGGATGACGAGAAGCTCAGCTTTTGCCAAGTTTAGCTTAAGGTGGTGTTCCCTCATCCAGACTGAGACATCAGACAGGCAAGCAGAGATACATGCAGCGACAGATGGATTGTCAGGCTGGAAAGACAAATAGAGCTGGGTGTCATCAGCATAGCAGTGGTATGAGAAGCCATGAGACTCACCTGCCCCAGAGATATAGTATAAATAGAAAAGAGTAGTGGACCTAGAACCATCCCCTGAGGAACCCCAGTTGTGAGTTGTTGAGTTTCAAAAGCTCTTCCCCTCCACAGTACCTTGAAAGATCCATCAGAGGTTTGATTCCACCAAGTGCAGAGCCGTTCCGGTGATGCCCAGGCTGGAGAAAGTTGACAGAAGTATCTGATGTTTCAGTCTTAAACACAGCAGAAAGGTCGAGTAGAATGAGGATAAATGATCTAGAGGTTGCTCTTAAGTCACAAGTCATAAGGCTTCAGTGACGGAAAGCAGAGCAGTCTCTGTGGAGTGATTGCTCTTGAAGCCAGATTAAATGGTGTCCACGAGGTTGATCTGTGTGAGAAAATTGGAGAGTTGATTAAAAACAGCTCTTTCAAGGGTTTTGGAAAGAAAAGGGATGAGGGAAACAGGTCTGTAGTTGTCAACCACAGCAGGGTTAAGTGATGTTTTTTTTTAAACAGTGGGGTTACCCGGGCCTGCTTAAATGAGGCAGGGTATGTGCCAGTAGAGAACAATGTGTTAAAGATGTGTGTGAGTGCTGGTAATAGTGCAAGGGAGATGGACTGAAGAAGGTGAGAAGGGACCTGCATGAAAACTGGTTTCTGATTGATGTAGACTTGTTAGAAAAGAAAGTGACAAAGTCATCTGCAGTGAGAGAGTTAGGGGAGGAGGGGGACAGAGAAGAGGAGAAAAGTTTTGAAGAAAGTAAATGTGCACTTCTATAGTGCTTTTATCCAAAGCACTTTACACTGTGTCTCATTCACCCAAACACCAATGGTAGCAGAGCTGCCATGCAAGGCGCTAACTTGCCATTGAGAGCAACCTGGGGTTCAGTGTCTTGCCCAAGGACACTTCGGCATGTGGAGTCACCCAGGCCGGGAATTGAACCACCAACCCTACAATTAGTGGACAACCCGCTCTACCGACTGTGCCAAAGCCACCACAAAGTGTGGGTGTTGGGAGAGCTTCCAATCTTCTCTTGGAAGTGTATGGCTTTAACAGTGGAGATGTTATGGGAAAAATAGGAGAGAAGTGTTTGGTAATTGGTTAGGTCAGGCGCATCATTAGATTTACTGATTTATCATTTAATTTCCTTTCAAATGCTCTTAACTTGTTACGCAGCGCTTCTGGGAGCCAAGGGCTAGAGGGTGATGTGCGAGCAGGTCTGGAGGTTAGGGGGCAGATGCTGTCAAGAGAAGATGTTGGAGTGGAACATTCCATGTCAGTTGCGGTGTTTAAGTCCAGTGAGGAGAGGTGGCTATCCGAGGGTAGTAATGCTGTGACAAGAAAGGAGAAGTGTGATGATTGCAACGAAATTAGATAGAGGGTGGAGACAGTGAACGGGGTGAGGAGAGAGAATAGAAAACTGAATAAAGAAATGTGTGGAGAGGAGTAATGAAAAGATTGTGTGTGGTGCAGTTAAGTGTGAGGATGAGGTCGAGCTGTTTGCCGGCTTTGTGAGTTGCTGGTGTGGTGAACTGCTTGAGGTCAAATGTGGGAAGGAGAGCAAGAAAGTCAGCTGCATGTGGCTTGTCTAGGTGAATGTTGAAGTCACAGAGGACCATGAGAGATGTTCTGTCATCTGGGATGGTGGACGTAGGCATGTCAAACTTCCCCAGTTGACCTGGAGGACGATAAACAACAAGAAAGTGCATTTTGGCGGGGTCAGTGACTGTAACAGCATGAAATTCAAAGGAAGTGTAGGATCAAGGGGGAGAAAGACATATAAATTTCCATATTTTGGAGAGAAACAAACCTGTACCACCTCTTCGTCTGTTGGGACATGAGGTATGGGAGTAGTTGAAGTTGGAGGTTAGGGCAGTGGGTCTGGCAGTGTTCTCAGTATGTATCCAGGTCTCAGTCAGAGCCTGCACACTGAGCTTGGAGTTGGTTGCAAAGGCAGGAATGAAGTCAGCTTTGTTCACCGCAGATCGGCAGTTTCCTAAGAAGGAATCTGCAGAGGCCACTTGCAGAGAGCATAGGTTGTCCATGTTGAATACTTTTCTGGGAGTTTGCTGTGGTCTGTGCCTGTGGAAAATAAAAGGGATATACTGATGACACGTTACTGTGTAGCAGATAAAGAGTGAGGGGAAGAAAGGGAGGAAAGTATACTTAGCAGTGTGAGTGGTGTCTTGTTGGTGTCCTTGCTCAGTAGACTCGCGCAGGTAGACTCGCAGGTCTTTACACGAACTCGGTCTTCACACGACCAAGGCTGACGCATCCACTGACACTTCCACCTCAGCGTATCTTAGTTTTTAAGTATTGTTTTGTGAGTGCTTCACAGCTGAGCATGCCTCTTTAATTAGCAAAACAAAGTGTAGTCACGTGAACGATATATGTATTTTATACATATATCTTAACATTATTGAGCTTATTTTATTATATATTCAGACAGAATTTGTTTTAACTGTGGTGATAGACAAAGACTTTTTACTTTTCATAAAATAAAAGCATCGCTCTATGTCTAATGTTAAATTATTTAGATCTGCCACTATGATATTGTCTGTGTGTTTCTAACCAGGAGCTGGAACACAAAGTCATCACTCTGATAAAGAATGAGCTGAAGAGATTTAAGAAGCTCCTGACTCCAGATTACCCAGCATGCACTGAGAGTTAGGTGGAGGACGAGGAGGATCTGCACAGTGTCAGAGAGGGAGCGATGAAGGTCACACTGCACGTCCTGAAGAACATGAACCTTACAGATCTCGCTAACACACTGCACAACAGTAAGAGCTCCGAATCATCAATTTACTACTTGTTCATGGTTACACTTACACCACAGTGCTGTTATTCAACATTTATAAAAGGAGTCTCCAGTGTCAGCACTTTGTAACCTCAGAGGTAAAACTTTAATTTTAAGTCTTCTGATATCTTCAGCACAGAGGAGTTTACACTTTGCAGTTTATTGGTAACATGATAAGCTAACAAAAAATTCTAATAATGATGTGTTTGTGCTTAGTAAACTGTGCTCTATTCCTTTTTATTTCTTTATTTTCTAAGAGCTGTACCCAGAGATTGCATATCAGCAAACATTAAAATGCAAATAAGTTAATGAAGGAATCTCACAGCATGGAAGCTCAGCACTTCTGAATGAGATCTACACAGATCTCTACATCACAGAGGGTTGGAGTGGAGACGGCAACAATATACATGAGGTGAGACAGATCGAGGCAGCGTCCAGGAGACCAGCAACACAGGAGATACCCATCAGATGTAATGATCTCTTTAAAGACAAGTCCATCAGAACTGTGCTGACGAAAGGAGTTGCTGGAATTGGAAAAACAGTCTCTGTGCAGAAGTTCTTTCTGGACTGGGCTGAAGGAAAAGCAAATCAGAACATCACCTTCATGTTTCCACTTCCCTTTAGAGAGCTGAATCTGATGAAGCAGAAGAATCTCAGTTTGATAGATCTTCATCACTTTTTCCCAGAAATAAGAAAAAAACTAGAATTAATAATCTGTGACTCCTACAAACTGCTATTCATCTTTGATAGTCTGGATGAGTGTCGACTTCCTCTAAATTTCCAGAAGAATGAGAGATTGTGTGATGTGACCGAGTCAGCCTCAGTGGATGTGCTACTGACGAACCTCATCAAGGGGACTCTGCTTCCCACTGCTCTCCTCTGGATAACATCTCGACCAGGAGCAGCCAGTCAGATCCCTCGTGAGTGTGTAGACCAGGTCACAGAGGTACGAGGGTTCAGTGATCCTCAGAAAGAGGAGTACTTCAGGAAGAGGATCAGTGATCAGAGCCTGGCCAATAACATCATCTCCCACATGAGGTCTTCAAGAAGCCTCTACATCATGTGCCACATCCCAGTCTTCTGCTGGATCTCAGCCACTGTTCTAGAGAGAATGTTGGGTGAAGCAGAGAGTGGAGAGATCCCCAAGACTCTGACTCAAATGTTTACACACTTCCTGATCTTTCAGATCAAACACAAGGACGAAAAGTACCATCAGAAATGTGACCCTGATCCTCAGCGGACCAGAGAGAGTATCCTGGCACTGGGGAAACTGGCTTTCTGATATCCTGAAGCATGCAGTGGACAAGACTTTGCAAAGTGTGAATGGACACCTGGATTTGTTCCTGCGCTTCCTTCTGGGTCTCTCACTGGAGTCCAATCAGACTCTCTTGCGAGGGTTAATGCCACAGACAGGAAGTAGCTTTCACAGCAAACAGGAAACAGTCAAGTACATCAAGGAGAAGATCAGGGAGAATCCATCTCCAGAGAAATCCATCAATCTGTTCCACTGTCTGAATGAACTGAATGATCATTCTCTAGTGCAGGAAGTACAAACTTACCTGAACAAAAAAGATTACTATTGTCTCAGTGGGACTAATTTCTCTCCTGCTCAGTGGTCAGCTCTGGTGTTTGTGTTATTGAACTCAGAACAGGAGCTGGATGAATTTAATTTGGGCAACTATGATCCATCAGACGAATGTCTCCTGAGGCTGCTGCCAGTGGTCAAAGCCTCCAGAAAAGCTGAGTGAGTATTTGTATTTATCTACAAATGTACTAGTGAATGGTTTATTATTTTAATGCAACACTTGCAAAACAGTACTAAGTGCTCCAGAACCCCCACCGCACACCAGCTATTTGTGGAGAGGAGAGAGTAATGTAGCCAATTCAGAGATGGAGATTATTAGGGGGCCATGATAGAGAAGGGCCAATGGGGGAATTTCACCAGGACACTGGGGTTATATCCCTACTCTTTTACAGTAAGTGTCCTGGGATTTTTAATGACCACAGAGAGTAAGGACCTTGATTTAAGGTCTCATGGTGTTTCTTGTTGTCCAGGTGTGCCCTGTTAGATTGAATGTTTAACCAATTCAGAGCTGTGAATGTTTACTCATGGTTTGGCATTCACAGGGTTTTACCTTTGAAGAAGGCAAAGAGGGAAAATCTAATAGAGCCATTGGGCATAGCCAATACAAGAATTTGGAATGTCCTGAAAAAGAAATAAACCACTGGTGTACTAATAACCAGACATAGAACAGGTCGACCAAGCAAAACCACAGCAGTGGATGACACAAACATTGTGAGGACTGTGAAGAAAAACCTAAACACAAAAATCACCAATCTCCACAGGGCAGGGCTGAAGGTGTCATAATCCACCATTCACAGAAGACTTTGAGACCAGAAATATAGAGGCCATACCACAAGATGCAAACCACTCATCAGCAGTAAGAATCGGAAAGCCAGATTGTAATTTGCAAATAAATACAGAGATGAGCCACGGAAATTATGGAACCCTGATGAACCTCTACCAAAGTGATGGAAAGGCCAAAGTGTGGAGAAAGAAAGGATCTGCTCATGATATAAAACATACAAGCTGATCTGTGAAACATGGTGGAGGTAGTGTCATAGCTTGGGCTTGCACGGCTGCTTCTGGAACATTCTCACTGATCTTTAGTGATGATGGAACTCATGATGGTAGCAGCAGAATGAATTCAGAGGTTTACAGAAACATTCTGGCTGCAGATTTACAGAGAAATGCATCCGAATGAATCAGGAGGAACTTCATCATGCAGCAAGACAACGATCCCAAACACACTTCAACTTCAACAGAGGACTTCATCGGGGGGAAAAGTGGAAGGTTTTAGACTGGACAAGTCCATCACCAGACCTTCACCCAACTGATCAGCATCTCACCTCCTGAAGAGGAGACTGAAGAGAGAAACCCCCTGAAACAAACAACTAATGAAAGAAGGTGCAGTTAAATCCTGCAAACATAAAAAAAAGTATAATGCAACAGTTTGCTGATGTCAAGGAGCTCGATGTAGTTATCGCAGGATATTAAATAACTATTGTTATTTATCACAACACCCTGTGCTCAAACCAAGAGTAGACATTCACAGCTATTAATTCTTTAAACAACAAGTCTATCAATCAGTCTAATCAGCTGAACACACCAGAACATTTGTTTTCCTTCAAAACCTTTTTCTAGATTATTTTTGCTTCCATAGAACAATACAAACATGTCAATGAAATAATAAATGATCCATGATTAGATATAAAAGAAAAATATAATTAGACGATAAAATCTGAGTGGCATGTTATTAACTGGTAGTGTACAGTTATGTAATTATTTATTTGATACTAACATGAGATTGAAATAATAAAGTCAGCAGTTCTGATACACCACATATGTAGTTTTGATTGAATATTCCTGATATATTTTTATTTCTCTTCCAGGCTGTGTTTGTGTAATCTGACAGAGGAAAGCTGTAGAGCTCTGTCCTCAGTTCTCAGTTCAAACTCCTCCAGTCTGAGAGAATTGAACCTGAGTAACAATAACCTGCAGGATTCAGGAGTGAAGCTGCTCTCTGCTGGACTGGAGGATCCACACTGTACACTGGAGATACTGAGGTCAGATAATCACAAACAAAAACATTGGTACCAGATTTACAGATGTTTCACTAATTTCAATTTTCTTCATACTCACATGCATATGTTAATGAATGCCTCTAATGTGTAAGCACATGTACACCACAGTTCTGCATTTAATGATGCCCACAAAACATGTGTTTTATCAAGTTCTTCTTGTGTGAGGATGTGTGTATATTTACACCACTGACTATTCAGATGACTGTAGGTTGTGACAGGGAGTCAAGAAAATGTGTCTAAGGCTTTCTAGTGGCTGTCTGCAATACAATTTGTAACCACGCTCCATGCTACTGAATGGAGACTAAGACAATTTTAATTTTAAATTAAAGCTCCACAGATTACTGTTGAAAATACTGTTCTGTCATTTTTAACAAGTTCACTTGACCTTGATATCTCCTCCAATGGTTTTCTAACAGACCCTCTGCAGGGAATACTTTGCAATGTTTCTGTTATGATGCTTATTATCTAAACTAGCTTTTTGTAGTGATATCACTAGCAAACCTTCTTGGGTGATCAGCGTGATGGCACAAACCTAGACAGCTAACAGTAGTTCAAATTCATAATAATTTATTGACTGTATGAACTTGGTGAACTCTCCAAAATAACTTTAAGTTAATCAGTCATTGCTTTTTACATTTTTTGTTAAGGCATAGTAGCTTAGTGCTTAAGTCCCTGTTTACACTAGTGCGTTTTTGTTTTAAAACGGAAAACGATCCTCGTCTAAAGTGGCATTTCCGTTGTATTTCAGAAACTATTTCCGTCCACACTACATGACCTAATACACATGTCACATGACCATTCATGCACACTGGGCATGCACATACATGTTTAAACAGGAAGTTGGTTGCTAGTCACCGGCAGGCAGAACAATGCTAGTCAACAGCAGACCCAACAAACTGGAATTCCATGTAGGGCTTACGCTGCTTGAGATGAGATTTGTTGCCAATTGCTCTAATCATAGCTCAACTCTTGCACACGTAGGCAGCTGCAGTATTATAAAATACAGAATTTAACTGCACAATAGCTTCTAAGCTAATGACAACAATGCCAGCAAAGCTTGCGGTTCAGTCTCCATGTTGTTGTGTATACAATCAAGGTTGTGGTGTGTATAGATGTGGCGGCTGTGGCTCAGGTGGTAGAGTGGTTTGTCCACCAATCGTAGGGTTGGCGGTTCGATTCCCAACCTGGATGATTCCACATGCCGAAGAGTCCTTGGGCATGACGCTGAACCCCAAGTTGCTCCCAATGGCAAGTTAGTGCCTTGCATGGCAGCTCTGCTACCATTGGTGTGTGTGTGAATGGGTGAATGAGACAAAGTGTAAAGCGCTTTGGATAAAAGCACTATATAAGTGCGCCATTTAAGATTTAGATCAAATGGCTTGACAAATCAGGGAAGGATACGCAATAATCCAGAAAACCCAATCAGGGGCCGAATGTGTGCAGCCATGCCTTTATTTTCAAAAGTCTTCATTTTGGTCTGTTTATACTGAAACATGTGCACAGAATTTTCAAACTAAAACAGGGTCTTTGGTGTTTCAGATAATCTGTTTTCGAGGGTCGAAAATTCCAGAGTATTGTAGATCACAGATGTAACTGTAGCAAAATTTATGCATTTTAAAACAAAAATGCACTAGTGTAAACCGTGCCAAAGGCATCAGACTACTGATCAAAAGGTTGTGAGTTCAAATCAAAGGACTGCCAAGCTCCCCCTGCTAGGCCCTTGAGCAAGGTCTTAAACCATCAACTGCTCAGTTGTATAAAATAAATTATTGTAAAATGTAATGACCATTAACTTCTTACTCTATCAAAAGGACAGAAACCACTGCCCAAGTGAACATCCCTAAAGACTACCAGGAATACAGTGAGTTGTTTAGCAAGGCTAAGGCCAGTGGTCTCCCACCTCATTGCCCCTATGACTGTGCAATTGACTTGCTGGCTGGAGCTCAACCCCCTCATAACTGGGTTTACCCCCTTTCTACCAAGGACACAAAAGCTATTGCGGAATACATCGAGGAGGCCCATGAACAGGGGTTTAAGATAAGATCTTTATCAAACTGGAATTTTTTGGCCAAAGTGCATATAATCTAATATACATCTGGGAGGGGGACAAGTGGAAGACCTATTTTGATGACATTCTGATCTACTCCTCCGATAGACACACAAATCCAGCACATCAAGAGAAACCTGTAACACCAGCTCTAGGTAAAAGGTGAAAACTATGAATTCCATGTGTGCAAGGTGGCCTTTCTAGGCTACATCATAGGTCCAGAGGGGGTGCTTATGGACAAGGACAAACTGTCTGCCATAACTAAATGGTCCACACTTACCACTGTCAAGAAGTGATGTTTTCTGGGATTCACCAATTTCTATTGCTGTTTCATTTTGGGTTTCAGAAGCACAGCAACCCACTGACCACCCTACTAAAAACGGGGACCAAGAAGCTGCAATGAAAAATTTCTCCAAGCAAATCTAGCAGGCTTTCATCACCATGCCCATCCTGAAACACCCTGATCTCACCAAGCCCTTCATAGTAGAGGTTGACTCTTCTGAGATGGGAGTCAGGGCCAGCCTCTCCCAGTGGTCAGGAGAGAAACCCAAGCTCAACCCAGTGGCCTTCTTCTCTAAGAAGTGGTCCCCTGCTGAGGGAAACTATGACATCGGCAACCGGGAACTCCTTGTGGTAAAGCTTGCCTTAGAATAATGGTGTCTCTATCCATTCTTGAGCTACACTGACCACAAGAACATGGACTGAATTCCCCTCAGGCTTGATGGGTGCTTTTCTTTGCGTGATTTGAATTCACCTTCTTATACCACCCAGGGTCAAAAGACACTTTGAGTTGACTCCAACTCTTGTATGTACAAAGTGGCCCCTTGTGAAGACACTGAAGAATGTTTCTGGCAAGAATCACGCTTTGTTGGAGCACTCACTTGGGAAATTGATAGAGAGGTTGAGGAAGTTCAGGGATTGAAGATTCCCCACTAAGTGCAAAGCAGGAAGAAATCTGTAAATGGTCTGCATTTATACAGCGCTTTTAACCTTATCACTTCTACAAAGCACTTTACACTGTTTCTCTTTCACCCATTATCAAACACATTCACACAAAAATGACAGCAGAGCTGCCATGCAAGATTCAGTGTCTTACCCAAGGACACTTGTCCTTGTTGAGACATGTGGGCCGGGAATCAAACTTCCAACCCTATGATTAGTGGACAACCCACTAGTTCATCTCTTTATGCTTAGTTTGTGCTAAGGTCAAAGTACCACGCACACTACCCACAGGCAAACTCCTTCCACTACCAACACCCCAAAGACCATGGACGCACATCACCATCATTTCTCAGAATAAAACAAATTTCTTGGTAATTGTGGACTGGTTTTCAAAGTCACTGTCCCTAATTCCCCTACTCAAACTCCTATCAGCCTTTGAAACATCCGAGATAGTGTTCAAGCATATGTTCCGGTACTTTGGCATCCCAGGGGACATAGTGCGTTACCAGGGAGTTCAGTTCATGTTTTGAGTGTAAAGAGGCTTCATGGAGAACTAGCTGTTTCAATAAGCATGACTTGTGGTTACCATCCCTAAGTTAACACCCAAGTGGAAAGGGCAAACCAAGAAATTGAGCAATTGTTTTGGACTTTCTGTTCTGACAATCAGAAGGACTAGGCACGATTCGTACCTTGGGCTGAGTACACCCAAAACTCCCTAAAGTGCTCTGCGGAGCTTGGAGCCTCACACACTACAAGTGTGTTCTTGGGTACCAACTGCCTCTGTTCCCATGGTATGCCAACCCCACGGAATCACCTGCTGTGGACAGCATGGACAGAATGAGCAGGTGTGGGAACAAGCCCATCTAGAGCACAGCCCAGATAAACAAGAGGTTTATGGGCAGATGCCATGGAGAGACACCCAGCTATGTACCTGGTGACTGGGCATGGCACTAAACCAGAAACCTAAGAGTCACAAAGGGAAGCAAAAAGTTGTCCCACTGTTACACAGGCCCATTTGAGATACTTCAAGGATAAACGATGTAACTTACAAGCTAGAACTACCATACTACAGTTGCCTAGAACCCCTCTTTTCACATCTCCTGCCTCAAACCAATCATGCCAGGTCCACTCGCAGAAGACATCTCCCCCTCCAACCCCCAAACACTGCTGGACATTGAATGAGAACCAGTGTACACCGTAAGGGAGATACTTGATTTGTGATGGCAAGAGGGTAAGCTGTAGTATCTAGTAGATTGGAAGGGCTATGGACCTGAGGAGAGGTATTGGGTGCCAACCCAGGAAATACTCCACCCTCTGTTATATTGTCAGTTTCATGCACACCACCCCAATCCTCCAGGTCCACAGCCTAGTAGGAGGCCTAGGAAAAGAATCGCTCCCAGAGGTAGCACTTTGGAGGGAAGTTCTGTCATGTTGATGCAGAATTGGCATCTATCTACACATGCCAGAACATGCAGACTGCAAGTCTAAATAGTCAAAAATGAATAAATAAATAAATAAATAAAAGAGGAGATCCTGTAGGCTCTGAAACTGGTTTTTGAACATGATTTTAATGAAAATCAAATTACTTGTGTAAATACTTTCGTAACCATGATTGTGCAACAGTTAGCTAGTGGTAGACCAGTGTAATAGCAGGTAAACTGGTTATAAGGAACATCGCATGTCAGTCATATTAGCATAATTGACATAGTAACAGTTAACATTCAGATAAGTAAATAACATAGATATTTATTTCTCTTCCAGTCTGCGTGTGTGTAATCTGACAGAGGAAAGCTGTAGAGATCTATCTTCAGTTCTCACCTCAAACTCCTCCAGATTGAGAAAACTGGACCTGAGTAACAATAACCTGCAGGATTCAGGAGTGAAGCTGTTCTCTGCTGGACTGGAGAATCCACAATGTACACTGGAGGTACTGAGGTCAGATTATCACACACACACACACACACACACACACACACACACAGACACACACACACACACACACATACACAGGTCAGAGACATTTTTGTAAACACAATTTTACATCAGCATCTTTATAAATACAGCAACATCCAGTATTTTGTGGTGATTGTAATTTTAGTGATTTGATATACTGTCATTGTTGTGTGTGTGAGACTGAGAGTAAATGTTCTGTATATAAATATTTTGTGTAATTGATGTTCACTTTCAAAACAACCTTCACGTTGCGTTAGCTGAACACAGTGGGGAGCACCCTCGTGCGTGACCGGTATCTGAAGCTTGTGTAACATCATGCCTATTTATAGGCCTGCTGTGATCAGGTGACATGGCAATTAACGTGGCGTGCCGTGTGATATATAAACGACACCTGTGAACCTTTTGTTTGTGTAACAAAAACAAAAATGCTCTTCATTTCCTCTATATCTTTTCTCAAAATCTCTGGACTTTTCTCTCCCTTTAAAAAAAGAGAAGAAAAAAAGAATGTGCGCGAGAGAAAAGAATGAGTGAAAGAATTCAGGATATGTGTTATGCCTTGCTCCTGTTTCATCACGGGTAGTAGTGCACACTTTCTGTGTGAAGTATCTAGTGTTGAAGCACACAATGGCAGCCCTCGAGAGGTCTGACGGCACATTGTGAACGCCTACATTAAGCAGCTGCATTTGCGACTCTCTCTCTTCTCACAATACAGAGACATGGAGACACAGAAGGCGAATATGACAGCCCGCCAACCCTCGCAGACAGCCAAGGGGAACTGGGCGGCCACAGTCGCGGCCTGCTACTAGGCCTGATCTGAGAATGGTCATAAAGGCCAAGCAGGCACAGAAGTGTGGTTCTGAGGGGGCGTGGAGGGACATATCAGGGGACAGGAGGTTGTTAGGGAAGTTAGCCCCCAGTGCTACTGTAGGGCCTCCCCTAGCCAAGACTGTCCCAAGTTTTCAGTGTTATCTGGTCAGCGAGCTGTCTCATGGCAATGAAAATCTGATGCTTTCCCTCGAATAGAATGTGGAATAGTTAACGTCACTAAAGGACCGTCTTGCCTCGTGGAAACTACTGCCAAATGTGTCTCCTTGGGTTCTGTCTATAGTAAAAAAGGGTTACAGGGTCCAGTTTAGAGCTCGACCCCACAGTTCAGAGTTGTGCTCACCACTGTAGTCAGCACAGACAAGAGCCCGACATTAGCGCAGAAAGTAATATCCCTCTTGGACAAAGGAGCCATAGAACATGTACTCCGTTCAATGAGGGAGGGAGGTTTTTACAGCCATTATTTCCTGATCTGAAAAAAAATAGAGGAGTATGCAGCCAGTTTTAGATCTGCGTCTCTGCGAACTGTACTCTTCAGACATACAGGTTCAACATGCTGATGCCCAAATTTATCGTTCCACAGATTCGGTTTCAGGACTGATTTGTGATGATAGATCTAAAAGGCGCATCTTTCCATATAGAAATATTGCCCAGTCACAGAAAGTTCCTGAGGTTTGCGTTTGAAGGCAATGCACACCAAGATCGGGTTCTTCTCTTCGAGCTAGATTTATCCCCTCACACATTCACAAAGTGCATAGATGTCATTCTGGCTCCATTTTGACTCCACCCTTGTACTAAACTACTTGAATGACTGGTTAATTCTAGCAAGATCCAGGGAACTGTCTGTTAAACATCGAAATGTTGTTCTCACCCACATGAAGAGCTTGGGGCTCAGTTCAAACCTCAGAAATTTAATCTTTCTCCAGTGCACGGGACAACTTTTCTAGGGGTTATAAGGATTCTACTCCGATGAGGGTGTTTCTATCCCCAACATACGTAGGGTCAATCCTATCAACATTGAGCAAGATGAAGCTGGATCTTGGCATCCCATCCAGTGTCTATGGGAGACTGTTGGAGCTTATGGCAGCAGCAGCCAATGGTATACCATTGGGTCTTTTGCACACCAGACCATTTCAGTGGTTGCTGAGGAGTTGGCAGTGTCCCCGGTTTCTGGTCTTGGGTCACAATCTAGAGGTGTCTCCTTAGTGCAAGATGGTAATGACAGACACCTATCTCTCGGGCTGGGGCTCGGTCTTAGACGGCTGTCCAGCTCACAGTCTCTGGGGCGGCCCTCATCTGGAGCGGCATATAAATTGCCTAGAAATGTGGGCCATATTTCTAGCACTGAAATTCTTTCTTCCTCAATTGAGAGGAACCAAGTGTTTACAGACAAAACAGCAGTGGTCTCATATATCGACCACCAGGGAGGATTATGTTTGCGCCCCATTTTCAGACAGGCGCAACTAATTCTTCTCTGGGCAGACGGAAAGGTTTTGTCAGTGAGTGCAATGTACATTCTGGGCAACTGAAATGTGGGGGCAGACATCCTGTTGAGACAGGGGCTGAGGCCTAGGAATTGGTTGCACCATCCACAATTGGTTGAGTTCATGTAGCGGTGGTTTGGCCAAGCGGGATTGGATGTGTTCGCCTCTGAGGAAACTACACACTGCCTGCTGTGGTTCAACCTCACTCCTCCCACTCCATTAGGGCTGGATGCCATGGTGCACATGTGGCTGAGGTCACATCTACATGCTTTCCCCAATTGCGCTGCTCCCACAAGTTCTAGCTATAGTTTGCCAAGACAGTCTATGTCTGCTGCTAGTAGCACCTTATTGGCCAGCTCAAATATGGTTTTCAGAGACAACATCCCTGCTAGACAGAACTCCTTCTGAGATTCCCATCTGAAGGGATCTATTGTCTCAAGCCGGATGGCTGATTTATTACCCTCGGCCGGAACTATGGAAACTGTCACTCTGGACCCTGAGGTTCTCATAGAGATTCTCATAGATTCTCGTAGATTCTGTTCTCACACCTGAGGTTGTAGAAACCATGTAGAATGGTAGAATGCCAATGTGGCAACTTTTTGTCTTGTGGTGTGAAGAGACGTCAGCTAGACTCAGCGAACTGCACAGCAGAAACAGTCCTGGAGTTCTTCAAGGACATTTCTCAGTGGGGTTGGCTCCTGCTATAATCAGGGTATACATGGCCGCCATTTCTGCCAGCCATGCCCCTATGTGGGGCAACAGCCTCTAAATTCAAGGGATGTGTGTGGAGTCAGGTGGCTGAGGCACATCTGCAGACCACGCATACCTTCCCGCAACCTTTCTGTGGTCCTGGAAGGTCTGTCACTGTCTGGAAGGTGCCACATTTTAGGCCTTAGTGTCAGCCCTAGAGAAGCTTCTGACTCTAAAGGTAGCTTCTGCTGTCCCTGACATCTCTCAAGCGAGTAGGAGATCTACAAGCTCTCTGTTGCCCCTTCC
>JAOUWY010034916.1:0-13836 GCA_025728095.1 Prietella phreatophila | reverse complement strand
CCCAGTCCAAAGACATGTGGTGTGGGCTGAATGGCATGTCTAAAGTTTCTGTAGTGTATGAATGGGTGTGTGAATGTGTATGTGATTGTGCCCTGCGATGGTTTGGCACCCCGTCCAGGGTGTTCCCTGCATATCATCCCTCACTTAGATGAAACTTCTAGCAGGTGAGTTTTCATAAGCAGACAGACAGCAGCAGAAGTGTGAGGGGCAGCAGAATGGGGAGGTGGGGAGGTGTTATCACTAGGAGAATTATCACACTAAATAATAATAATAATAATAATAATAATAATAATAACAACAACAACAACAACAACACTAAAGAATGAATTTTCAAACAGTGGGTGCAATCCTGTTTAAAACCGCCTCAGATGAACTATACCAAAGGTCGGGAACCTTTTCAGTTGCAGATAAAAGCCATAAAAGCGAAAAAAGTTTTTTAAAGAGCCAGAGAAAATGAACATATTTTATATTTGTCTTTTTACTAGTAGTTATTATCTTTACTATTATTGCATAATTATAAAAAAGTGGTAACATAATAAAGGCCATTTCACATTTTGCATGTTCTTGACCTAATAGTCTGCACTTCACCTAATGGGACAGCAGGTGGCACTTCAAATTCCATCCATCCATCCATCCATCCATCCATCTTCTACCGCTTACTCTTTCTTCAGGGTCACGGGGAAACCTGGAGCATATCCTAGGGAGCATCGGGCACAAGATGAGGCACACCCTGTATGGGGTGTCAATCCATCGCAGGGCACACTCACACACACACACACACACACACACACACACACACACACACCCATTCACACACCCATTCATACACTACAGACACTTTGGACATGCCAATCAGCCTACATTGCATATCTTTGGACAGGGGGAGGAAACCGGACTACCCGGAGGAAACCACCGCAGCATGGAAAACTCTGGGCACACAAGATTCAGACCCCCAACCCCGGAGGTGCTAGGCAAATGTGCTAACCACTAAACCTACTCCTTGGATTATTGTAAATCATTCATAAATGACGAGAGATTCATACACTGTAAGCGGTACTGAAAATGGATCGATGGACAGGTGAATTGATTATTAACAGTTATTTATTCAATCAGGAGTTATTTTTTCAGTGATTTATCGTATTTATTTTAAAAGTCCATTTACAACAGTTCTACTGGAAATTATTCAAATAACTTATACTATATGGTAAGAAGTTTGTGGACACCTGACCATCACACTAATATGTGTTTGTTGAATATCCCATTCCAGATTTATTCGCCCCTTTGCTGCTATAATAAGCTTCTTTTTGGGAATCTCCCAATAAACTCTTCCAGGAAGGCTTCCACTAGTTATTGGGGCACGTGGTCATTTAGCTACAAGAGCGTTAGAGAAGTCAGGTCGTGATGTTGGGTGAGAAGGTCTAGGGTACAGAGTTTTAGTTCATCCCAACGGTGTTCAGGTCAGGGTTGAGGTAGTATTTATGGCTGTTTTACCTTTTTATAAATGTCATAATGCGATCTATCTATACAGTTATATATAGTGTATATAGTGTTCTGTTAGACCATTTTCCCATTTTGTGTGTGTATATGTGTGTGTATGTGTGACTTCGCTGATGTCTTTCTCACACTTCACAGTCTGTATCACGCTACATGTCTGCCTGTCTGTTTGTTGAGCTATACATCTGTCTGTCTCCCTACCTTCCTGTCTGTGTGACCATCAAACTACATGTCTATCTATTTCAGTCTATTTGTCTGTTTGTCTCTCTGATTGCGTAACATCTGGCTTTATCAGTCTTGTATTTGCAGAATGCTGGTGGTGATTTGAGCTCCATCGTGACTCTGCCACTCGTTGAGCTGAGTAAACGGATCAGAGATGGATCTCTGCAGCCCGACGCTGTTCTCCACGCCTACATGGAAAAAGTTCAGTGCAGTGCTGATCACTAAATATTAGGTCAGGTAACAAATCGTGTAATAAGAACTGTGTAATCAGATTGTCATGTGTCTTAAAGGCTCTGGAGGTGAACAGGAAACTGAACTGTAGCACTGCTGTTCTCATGGAGAGTCTGAAACAACTGGAGGACATCGAGTCGCACAAAGACGGCCTTCTCTACGGCATTCCCATCAGCATCAAGGACAATCTGGATTATGAGGTACTGACCGACTGAAGGAACGCCACGGAAGTAGCATAGTTGGGGTTTTGTGATCCAATCCCATGTACTGGAGAAGAACTAGTGACTATAAGGTTAACCTGCAGGACTTTAAATCAGGAATATTTCTTGTTTGTAGAGGGGAAAACAATAGATAATGCTTTAAAGTTCTTCATCGTGTCGATATTATGGAGAGGATACTGTAAAAAAAACACAGACACGGGTCTTCAAATGCAGTTAAAAACTATGAATGAACTAGCAATCATTCATCAAAATAAATAAAAAAACTAACCTTTAAGTGGCTTCGCGGAGGAGCACAGAGAGAAATACACAAATCAATAAAGCCAAATAAATATAATAATAATAATAATAAAAAAGGTGTGTTTCATATGGACCTCAAATGGTTTATAAACCCTGATCTGTCTGAATAGAGAATCCAAACCAGGATATCATTGAGTTCTTACTTGACCATCAACCAGAGTTGATTTTTTTCAGGTGTGTGTATGCCGTTAAAGGTGCTGAGAATGTTTTTGTTAAGCCTATTATCACCATTCCTTTCAAGAAAGGGAAGCTTGTGTAGGATAAAGATATTTTTAGCTCACTAATTAATAGTGCGGTTGTCACTGACAGTTTGGAGATGGATGCAAGCTGGTTCTGGTTCAAATTTAACAACATAGTTCTACTATATATTGTGTTGGAGTAACCAAACCAGACAGGGTGTGTTTATTTATGTAGCACACTTGGGTAAAGGTTGACTCAACGGCGCAGTTAATAAAATGATAAGGAGAGAAGGAATTAGTACGGTCAACTTCAGTGATGAAAAAAAACGGCTTATTCGCCCAAACTGGATAGATGGAAACTGGAAAAAGACTTTTTTTTTTTTTTTAATCTAATCCTCTACTGTCCAGTTTGGGTGAGTCTGTGCTCATGATAGCCTCAGATTCCTGTTCTTGGCTGACAGGAGTGGAACCTTATGTAGGCTTGTACTGTTGTAGCACGTCCACCTCAAGGTTAGATGTTTGGAGCATGGTGAGATGCTTTTCTGCTCACCATGGTTGTAAACAGTGACTATTTGAGTTACTATATCCTTCCTATCAGCTTGAAACAAATCTGGCCATGCAGGATGTAGGTGCAGATAAGAGCTTTTAATAAAGAGAGGCAGGCAGACAAATCCAAATCATGAGACAACAGCATGGTCAAAAACAGGCAATGGGTCAGACGATCTGTAAACAGACATAAACAAGGTCAGGCAAGAATCGAGAACGAGAAACAAGAAACAAGATCAAAGAACATGAATCAAAATGAGGACCAGGATACAAACGCTTGGTATGGTAATAACACTCAATACTTCGTAAGAGTAACACCTCGAAAATCCTTTTAAACTGTGGTGTGATTGTGTGGATGCAGGTGTGCGTGATTAGAATGAATGAGTGTTTCTGGGAATTACGGTTCATGGCGGCCATGTTTGTAGGCCACAGTGCAGGATGGGAAATGTAGTCAGTGGTTTGCTGTGATACGACACTAATAAAGTGGACCGTGAGTGTATGTCTACTTCTCAATACAGAGAAACCAGATCAAAAACATGAAGAAAGTGAAAGGGAGAAAAATGCTAGGGATTGTTACTGTACAACATGGAAAGACCTCACAAAGAATGTTGAGTACATTTTTTTTTGGCTGGTTGCGTGAATTCCGATTTTCTCAGACTGCCACACAGACATGGTTCTGGTATGGAGGACACCCTGTCCATTTCAGCTTCGAGCACGGACTGTTCACTTGCTGCCTAATAAATATATCCCACCCCTCGACAGGTGAAAATATACCGAGATAATCAAAATGTTCTTCACGTCACCTGTCAGTGGTTTTAATGTTATGGCCGATCGATGTATATATGTGAATGGTTCTGTGTGTGTGTGTGTCTTAAGGGCTACGACTCTACCTGTGGCGTGTTGACTAAGTTGGATAATCCTGCCGTTAAGGACAGTGTGCTGGTCTCGGTACTGAAGAAGCAGGGAGCGATCCCCTTCATGAAAACCAACATCCCACAGGGTCTCCTCAAGTAAGAACTCTCTACAAAACACACTCACACACTCAGTGTCGCATGTGCTTAGTGAGGGCAGGACACCAAGTGGAAGCCACACCCTTTTCAGCTCAAGAAAAGAAAGCTTATTATTAAGTAGCGTCTACACTCGACTTTTATCTTGTTGTTTTCTTTCATTCTTTTTTTAAAATAAATCTGATTAAAAGAGAAATATTCACACTTCTGGAGCTGGCATACTTTTATACTCTGTTCTAAAACAAGTACCCATCTGAAAAGATTTGTACTGGGAATGATGCTTTATAACAGCATTATTAAATCAGTATGAGTTCACCAACAGTACTGTGCTATACAGAACCAATTCTGATGTTTTATTGAACTAGTATGGTGTGTGTGTGTGTGTGTGTGTGCTTGTGCTTTGTTGTTTAAAAAAAATTGTAGCTATGAATGTAGTAACCCCATATACGGGAGGACGGTGAACCCCTGCAATGTCGAGAAGACGTGCGGCGGCTCTTCAGGAGGCGAGGGTGCTCTGATCGGTGGAGGAGGATCTATTCTGGGTCTGGGAAGTGACATCGGAGGAAGTGTCCGCATCCCAGCAGCCTTCTGTGGCATCTGCGGCTTAAAACCCACAAACAACAGGATAAGGTGTTATTATATTTCATGCGTAAAATCAGGAAGTATAATTGCGCATGTAGTTATAATCCCTTACACAGAATATCACAATATATGATAATATTTTTACGGTGGACACATTCTCCACATTTAATTCAGAAAGTAACGTAGTCCTTTTTTGATTGAACAAATATATAAAGGGCCTAGCTGTGCAAACATTTGAACTAATTTCAACTTTTGCTTGCCTTTCCTCATTTGGATAAAAGCGTCTGAATGTAATGAATAAATGTTAATGTAACTCGGGACTCAGAACTCAGAGCTGGTAACGTTAAAGCTCACTAGCCACTATGGATATTTGCTTTGCCAATTCAGTAGCCTGTTAGCATCTACACTAGCGAGTTGAAAATGCCTTGTCAGAACATGATTCATAGGACTGTAATTCATAACACTATAGCGATGAGTTTCTTTTCATGCAGCTTGCATGGACTGTCCTCGAGTGTAAAAGGTGGGAAGACAGGTAAGACAGCTCCAGTTACTCAGTTCCTATAGTTTTGGAGAGTAGTAGCTAACAAACGTGACCATGAAATGACAATGTCTTTGGAATAAATGCGTTTATTTCCAGCCCTGTCATCTGTTGGTCCCATGGCCCGTGATGTAGACAGTCTGGCTCTGTGTATGAGAGCTTTACTCTGCTCAGACATGTTCACTCTGGACCCTACAGTTCCTCCAATACCGTTCAATCAGCAGGTACTGAACTCAGTCCACTTCACTGCAGCAGTGTTGTGTGTAGTGTCTCTTGATACGTAATCATGTCTTTATTTTTTTTTACCAGATCTACAAGAGCTCAGAGCCCCTGAGGATCGGCTACTACGAAAATGACGGGTACTGTCAGCCGTCTCCAAGCATGAGCAGAGCTCTACAAGAGACCAAAGAGCTCCTGGAAAAAGCAGGACACACGGTATCAGTGCTCGAGCCTCATGTATATCACTGGAGCTACCAGTAATAAGAAGTAGTATTATAATCCGTAGCAGAGGTCAGATCAGACGCAGGATTGATTAGCGCATGCAAATCCATTAGTCATTCTTAAAGCCAGATAGATAAGAAATGAGACAGTATTGGGGTTACATCACAGGTAACTGTGTTACCTCATATTCATACCCCTGTGAAACAGGAAGTCATGGATGAACAATTTCCTATTCCTAGTCACCCAGGTGTGCTAAAAAATGTAAAACATCAGTGGGAATATACTTCATAGAGGTGCCAATAATTGTTGCACACCTATAGTTAACAAAGGTGTTTTTTTTGTTGTTGTTGTTGGATAAACCTGTATTGTGTTTGTAATCGTTTGATATCCGTACAGCTACAATCATGTATAGATGTGTGTGTGTGTGTGTGTGTATTTTCCTTTCTCTAATCTGTAGCTGATTCCATTCAACCCTCCTCGCATATTCACCGCCTTCCATGAGCTTGTTATAAGGGGAAATGCTGCAGATGGACTTGTCACACTTCTAAAGCACTTGTGAGTCCAGTCTCATTTCATTATTTGTGTTTCATCAGTGTTTTAAAAAATCTGTTAATGTGAAGAACACTGTGTTTTCAGCGAGGAAGGCCCTGTCGATCCGTGTATGCAGCATCAGGCCACATACTGGGGTTTTCCCAAGTTCTTGAAGAAAATTATCTCTCTGCTCCTTCGACCTGTTGTGAGTTTAGACGGTTAATTTACTGTCAAGTCCAGTGAACCATGGGCTTACACGCAACATGATACAATTCCGATACAGGACGCAATGATCTGATATTTGACGATATGTCTGAATTTGCTATGATTTGATCCGATTTAGGATGATCTGATTAATACGTGACTAACTTTGGCCCTTCATTTGTGATGATGTAGAGGAGGGCTGTTTTAAAAAGCGTTTTTAAATATAACTATTTTAAAAGAGTTATGGCCAAATAATGAAATTATTTACTGTACGCATCACTTTAAAAATATGAATTTTGGACTGAATCTGGCTGATAATTTACAGACTGATAATGAGGATTGTGAGCACTTTCCATATTTATAATGAACTAGTTATAATACATTCAGACAGTACTGATTACATAAAACAGATTTTACCGCTATCTCCTTTATGCACTCATTTATTTGTTTTTAATTATGCACTTCTTCTGTATGACTTTTTTCCAGATCAACTTTCTAAATTAAACTTCATCAGCCGATGATCAACACTTACTTAAAATGCTCAAGATTGCAATTTGCTGTGTGATTAAAAAAAATAGTTATTATATATATATATTTTTATTGTTTAATAAATTAATTCATAAATTTTCTGCAATAAAGTTTGGAATTGAATTCCAAACTTTACCACAACAAATGCAAAATATAATGAATATTTAATTCATTATAAAGATTATCTTAAGTATTTTATTTGATTTATTTAAAAAAAAAACATTATTCTATGCTAATAAACAGTTATATATAATACTATTCCAGTTAGATATTATTGTTGCCGATTTATTATTATTTATTTTATTTACAACATTTGCATTGCTTAAAACTATTGGCCTGTATTGTACTGATGATGATGATATATATATATATTTTTAATTAGCTCATGAGATTATTTTCATGTCTGTATTATATAAAGTGGTAAGATTTTTAGAAGGCATGAACTTTTTCTTAAATGTAGTTCTAACTCTAATTCACATAATTCAATGTGGTAAAGATTTTGACGTATTTCTTCAGATTGTCCTAAACACAGACTGTGCTTGTAGTAAAAGTATATGTTTTGAATCTTTTCCCTCAGTATCCACGCACGGCCGCAGTTCTACATGCCACCTGTGGAGTCAGGTAAGAGTGGAACATGTACCTGACACGTAACTGTGACTGTTCAGATACAGTCCTCATTTTTTTGAAAGGAACAGTTCAGACAGGAAATAGAAATCGCACACAATATTCACAAAATTGTAAAAAGGCATGTGAGGTTTGCTTGTTTCGTTTTGCACTGGAGCTATGCGAGGATAATGCAGCTGACGAGTAACTGAATCCTACGGCCTCCGGTTTAGCATTCTACATCTAAATCATCACACACTTTGTACATGAACAGTATAATAAAATAGCATATTTCCAAATCAAATTTGGGAGGGTGTTATGGAATTGCTTCTAATAACAAGTTACTGAAAAAAAAAATATATTGCACAAATAAATGTTCATAATGCTAATCCATATGGGTCCAATTGCATTTTTATATTATTTGTCTTTCCGGGATCATGTTGGAAAATAGGTAACACTGCACACTTAACTTGGAATATGGCCCAGTCTGCTTATACTTGTTATGAAACGAGACTGGAACAGGAAGTAAGTGTAGGATCAAAGTTTTTAATTCCAACTAAAGGCAATCATACAGGAAATGGGAAACGAGGTCAAAACAAACTCGAACTGAGGCATGAAGTCTTCGAAGACTTGGAACTGCTACCGCTTATCACAATTTCCCACTTAAACAAATATTTCCCACTTAAACTCATCTGTTGCTTATCTATGGCAGGACTAGGACTGTGGCCTGAAACAGAAACTAGACATGGCAATCATTTAACTAGGACTATGGCCTGAAGCAAGAAACTAGACATGGCAATCATTTAACTAGGACTATGGCCTGAAGCAAAAAACTAGACATGGCAATCATTTAACTAGGACTATGGCCTGAAGCAAGAAACTAGACATGGCAATCATTTAACCAGGACTATGGCCTGAAACAAGAAACTAGACATGGCAATCATTTAACTAGGACTATGACCTGAAACCGGTAACTAGAACTAGACATGGAATTCATTTAACTAAGACTATGGCATGAAACACAAAACCAGCGCAGACCATGGCACCATTAACATGGAACCATTACCATGTGGCACCATTACCCAAATCGGTATATAATACTGTGCGAAGTGCACAGCAACGCGAGGGTTTTAAATAACAACTGTGATTACCTTGAGTGCTGACAGCTGGTAACAATCATTACACTCACTTGAAAATCAACCAATGACTGAACAGGGTGGAAACCAAACAGAAACAAAACACGCATGTACTGTAACGTGCTCTGGTTCCTGCATGCGTGCACTCTCTGGCTCTCCATGCACGTCGTCGCCACAGCGCCACCTGCTGGCGAGATCGTGACAATACTATACGTCTTATCCTTTACACCATGCTCACAATTTTTTGACTTACGAGCTACTTTTAACATGACCAGTCAATGAGATCTACCTACATTAAAAATGCAAAACATACATTTATTTATATATATACTGAGTATACTTTAAACATATATACACACACAATATATATGTTCATGTACCTTGTATAACTGCATGAGTCCTTATGGCACACTACAATTCAGTACATTTTTGGTCAATACCTTACTCTGATGACTGGCACTGAATAGTATCAGATCGGTTAAAAATGCCAAGTCCAGCAGCCACTGATCATCACTGAGTTGGGTGTATTCTGCATGTGTAACAGCAAAAAGAAACTCCCTTATCTCCCTAAATCCTTGGCCATGACTTCACAGCGCCGTGTAACTACTTCTTAATAGATGGAGAGCTTTGATTGAAGATAATATTTCGGTTTTGTTTTTAAATTCCCGAAACAACGAGTCAACTGCGTCTACAAATGCCTCTTTTATCATCTCTCCGTCTTGGAAGGACTTCTTCTGTGTAATGATGGAGTGACTCACCTGGAACGATGCTTCAGTGGCTGCCTTAGCATTTGAAGTCAGCCGTGAAAAAATGACTGCTGTCCAGTCAACTGTGACTTTAGTTCCTTCACCTTCCTAAATGGTAAATGGCACACTTATATAGCAATTTTATTCAAAGTGTTTTTTACTGTGTCTCATTCACCAATGGTAGCAGAGCTGCCATGCAAGGTGCTACTTGCCTTCGGGAGCAACTTGGGGTTCAGTGTCTTGCTCAAGCACACTTCGGCATGTGGAGTCACCCGGGCCGGGAATCAAACCGCCAATTAGTGGACATCCCGCTCTACCACCTGCGCCACAGCCACCCCTCTTTGTCAGCTTGCTTTTCGGAGGGAAAAAGTGCCGCTTATTCGGAATAGCAATGGGAGCTGCGAATATGACATCGTGAAAAAAAATCATCCACCCATTCTGCATGGAAGTGATAAGTCTTCGGTTTCTTGCTTGATCTTGCTACCTCACTCATTTTGTCCCCTTTCTTCAGTAGGAATAAACTGGGAAGTTAACTCAGTGATTTCGCTCGCTAGCCTTTAGCACTAGTGTGTTTGATCGCACACGTGTGAGGAGAGAAAAGACGAGATCTCAGACTGGCTGTCCTGTACATCAACGCTAACGTCTATTTTTTTTTTTTTTGAATGGCGATCTACCCGAACTTCCTTTGCGATCGACCGCGATCGACGTATTGTGCACCCCTGATATACACAAACTATTTAGTGTTTATTTTTACTCTTCAACATCACCTTCTACTGTCCTGACTTATAATCCTACTGTCCGGCCCTTTTGAGTCTGGTTCCTCTCAAGGTTTCTTCCTCATGATGTCTCAGGGAGTTTTTCTTTGCCGTTGTAAATATACAGCTCATTATCTAACACCAGAAGATTTGGGCTGAGACCAAAGCCAATGCCCGCTTCGATTCACAAGCGTTGAACACGAGCTCAGAATTCTGATGCACCGCAGTGTCTGACATGGCCTCGTCACAATTCTTCCTGTGTGTTCTCTGCTTTGTAGCTCTCCTGCAGATCTGTGGAAACAGCACAAAGAGGTTGAGGTATGTGTGTGTGTGAATATATTTATTGACGTTTGCATATTTATTATTCAAATGACAGGAAGTGTTCGAGCTTTGCTTTCATGTTGGTAGGATTATATCCATGAGACGATAGCTGAGTGGAGGAAGCTGGAGCTGGATGTGCTGCTCTGCCCCATGCTGGGACCGGCCTACAACTTCAACTACACCGGAAAACTATTCAGTAATACACAGATTACGGTCGTCTGTTTTAAAGTGTCACGTTGGAAGGCCGGGCAAACCGGTTACGTAAAGGAAGCATGCTTAACCACAAATGATCACTATAAATAATTAATATTTAAAAGTATTGCTTTTAAATGTTGTGCTGTAGCGTTATCCTAATTTTTAGTGCCTCACCCTGATTCATCAAGATATTTGTAACTGGTTTAATACAGCATGTGATACACTGGGTAGTGTGTACCTACTCACAAACCAAATTAGATGCATCAAGAGATTCATATGCATATATACAGGCCAAAAATATGTGGACATCTGACCATCACACCCATATGTGGTTCTTCCCCAAACTTCTTTACCACAAAGTTGGAAGCACATGATTGTATGTCTTTGTGTGCTGTACCATTACAATTTCCCTTCACTGAAACTAAGAGGCCCAAACCTGTTCCAACATGACAGTACCCATGTGCACAAATCAAGCTAAATGAACACATGGTGTGTTAAGTGTTAAAGTTGGACTGGAAGAACTCGAGTGTCCTGCACGGAGCCCTGACCTCAACCCCACTGATCACCTTTGGGATGAACTGGAACTGGAGCCTCCTCGCCTAACATCAGCGCCTGACCTCAACCTGACTCAACACTCACAGCCATGTCCCAAAATCTAGTGGAAAGCCTTTCCAGAATAGTGGAGGTCACAGCTAAGAGGGGTTACATCTGGAATGGGATGTTCATATAGTGTGTATATACATGGGGTGTCATTCAGGTGTTGATATGGATGTGACATGGGTATGGACATACATAACACTACTTGCATTCAATACTGAAGTAGGTGTGGCCTAAACAGGAAGATAACTGCATCACATTCATGTTAACGTCTTCATATCTGACCACTCATTCATGCATGCACCCTTCGACTTTTGTTTTTGCTGCATCTCATGGGATCCCATACTACAGTGATTAATTAAGGACCTTCCAGTGTCTATATGCATAGTGGGCAGGGCTAACCTTGTGTCATTGTCTTCAGCTGCTGTGAGTTACACTGCGCTGTACAACGTGCTCAACTTCCCTGTTGGAGTCGTTCCTGTCGCTGAGGTCACGGCCGAGGATGAAGATCAGCTGAAACACTACAGAGGGAACTTTGGAGACGCTGGGGACAAGACCTTTGTCGAGGTGAACATGATAGACATGCAGTTTATTTGTAACCTCTACCTCATAGAGGTCATGAAAGTCACCTCAGAAGACTGTCATCATTCATTTTTTTTTCCAGTAGCAGGAGATGCAAGCAACTTGTTTGTAATATTAGAGATGCGTTTTAATCTGATGAGCTCCTTTACCCCCCCCCTGCTTAATAAGAAGAAATAATCCATTTTATAGACAATTCTGACATAAAATCAGTTAAACTTCCTGCATATTTTATCTCATGCTACTTTCACTATATGTACTGTATATATCTTAATAGCCTAAATAGTTTGAGTGCCTTTTTTTTGCTCCCCATTTTCCCTATAACCACCCATTATTCATTAATATTCATTAAATTGGTAATAACAATTTTCATCATGTTAATACAAAAAAGGCACTTTAAAAATCAGCCTCTTTTAATGTGCTGTGGACTTCAGTAGCTTGGAGATGATCATATTCAGAAGGAAAACTGGCAGTAGATTGGGAAATTAATTAAAAGGATAATTTGAACATTTTATTTTAACATATTCAAAGAGATGCTTTAAATGAGCCCCAAATCTATACTTTAAAGCAGTTTGGTTCTAAAAGTCATCGTTTTATTGTCCCAAGTTTCATTTCATAGCCAGTAAAATACTGAAACTCGCCACAAGACGACAGCATTTCTACTTTTGTTTTATTTTGTTTTTAAAAGGTCATTGCCTTCTGTTGCAAACGACATGTTAATCATATGGGATGGTATATGAAGTTCGGGGGAGGTCTGAGCACTTCTGATTAGACTATAAACTCTTAATTTGACAATCTATGGACAATCCCATTCGACACATTGTAATTACACAATTACGTCATAAATAACTGAACAGTAAACACGAATGCATTTCTCTCTCATCATGCAAAAAAAACAAACAAAACAAAACAAAAAAAAAAACCACACAACGCAGATACTTCCAAATACCCCTAGAATGGACCGTACCATTCTTAATGATCTCAGACTTACCCAGAAGTTAGTTTACCAAAATGTCAGGGCTGTTACGGAACGAGACTTGGACAGGAAGGAAGACTTTATTTGATACTTCAACAGAGGACATGGAACGGAAACACCAATTGAACTAAGGCATGAATGTTCTTTAAATTAAGACATGAATATTCCTTAACTAAGTCATAAACACTCATCTAACTTGGGCATGGCACAAGCACTCCACTATGGCATGAACCCATAACTTGCTTGGCTTGGTGGTGCTTTGCTGCAACTCTTTAGCTTTGTCTCTCTCTTAGTGCAGTCCCGATTCGTGTAGGTAGATTCCATTTAGTTCCCGTGAAGTTCAGGTTAATGACGTGCGCAGCAACACGAGGGCTTTAAATACCTAGTAATCAATCTCTTAATTGCTGACAGCTGGCAACACTTGACACAGTGGCAGCGTCCATGCGCATCTCAAGCACGAGCACGCTTTGAAGCCTCTCGTGCACATTATCGCCTCAGCGCCCTCTGCTGGCACGATCGTTACAAGGGCAAACGTTTTAGTGAATGACGTTGCTGACTGTCTTGTGATTTAATAACACCAGTGTTAACTGTTCTCTGTATGACTGTGTGTAAAATATTTACTGAATATACACAATATCTGCTAGTGTTAATTAGTTAACTCATCTTGCAAGTTAACCACTAGACTGCAAACATGTCAGTGAAGGAAAAATTAACATGTGATGTTCAGCAGTGTCCAAGATATATTTTATTGGTAATGAATTATTATTATTATTATTATTATTATTATTATTAATAATAATAATAATAATAATAATAATAATAATATTATTATTATTATTATTATTATTTTGAAGGAATAAGCGGTTGAAGATGGATGGATGGATGGATGGATGGATAAACTTTATGT
>JAOUWY010034893.1:0-22617 GCA_025728095.1 Prietella phreatophila | reverse complement strand
GGGGATTGAGTGACCCCTGAATGACCTTTGAATATTCTTTTAATATCTCCTGAACCGAAGCAGCACAAATGAAAATTTTTACGGCACAAATCAGGAACAAACGAAGCACAAACGATTGAGGCTATTTTGGTGACGTTTTGCGTTGGGGGGGGGGGTGGCAACTTCACGCAGGTAACCAGTCATGGCATGAACAACTTCTGATAACTTTAACATGCAAAAGTTGAAACCCAAGATCCTGCAAGTGTCCTGCTGTTAAAAGCAATATTTCAAACTGCTCTGTAATGGAGAAACTGTTGGAAATAGCTATTCCAGTCTTAGCTATATAATTAACCAAGTTTCCTGTAAGTGGAAATAATGTCATAAGATCTAGTCAGCCAGTCATCAGTGTGTCTGCACACAACAATGAGGCAGTGTACCACTGAATGGGACACATCGTCTGGCAAAAGTGCATATTCATTGTGGATGACTACATGACCACGTCATATACCAAACAAGACACTGCCATTATTAGGGTAGGTTAGGGATTGCATGTTGAGTGTGTGAGCTGGTATAGCTACACCTTCAACACGGGGTCTTCAGAGGACTGAATCTCACAGATGGTCAATAATGAGTCAGCAAACACATAGAAAATTGCCATCTTCTGGCTCCAGGGGATTTTGGTACACTCCATGGTGCAGACATGCATGGGTATAGCTCTGTGGGGGGTTTGGGCTGAGTACATTGCAGTCTACTGGAATCTATATTACTGGCAGTAACCAGAATGAGACGACTGGAGACACAGATCACCCTGTGCCTGACGGTACTGGTAGCTTGGTTGCAAGAGCCAGGGCGTGAGTTATCAAGCTAAGTGGCACTCGGCCACTTTACTTAGTAAGTCACTTCCAATGCTCTCACAGAGAATGGAACCGGTACTCAAGGCAGAAGAAAACAGAAGAGAAGAAAATGAGTGTCACAGCTTTGGAGAACTGAAAACTGTAGCGCTGACTATGGTTGTAAGCTGCACAGGGTAACTCAGAATCTATCCTGGATGAAAGTGAACAGAGGAAAGGAGAGGTAATGACTTATCGCAAGTTTATTTATAGCAAATAGTAAGTAACTGGTACTAAGCAACTTTCTTAAGCGTATTAAGAGTCTTTAGCCTCATCACCTAAGCTGATGTTTGTTGCTTTTCAGCTCTTTTATCAGCAGTGTGAAACTACGTCATTCAAATAGCAAATGGCCAATACATATAAAAGTATATTCGTTCCAAGTGCAGTTTATAAAATATTGTTTGCATTTATTTGAAATATTCTTTAGTGGATTTGACACGAGATTTTGAGAGACTAAAAATGAGTTCTTATAATGGTTTTAGCTAGAGAAGAGGTAAACAGTATAGGTACTACACATTTACAAATAGGTAGCTCCCTTTTGTTATTGTAGGGTCACAGTCAAATGGATGGATGCAACCCAACACACATCAGTAAAGCATGAAAAGGACCTCTTGTATTAAGGCCCTTGCAAAGACGAACACGTTCCCTCAGTCTCTGTTTTTAGTAAAGGAAAATGACCAACATTCCCATCAAGGCTGGAGTGCTTTGACCATTCACCACACATGGACTCTTTGAACTCCCCACCCATGTTTTCTCCTTTACTGTTGACTTATTTCGCATACGAGGATGCACAACCACATATCTCCAGTGTGAATACATCTTCATAAACACCATTAATCCACTGTTAATACATGGAAAGAATATGCATATAGGAGGCAGTCCACCAACTGAGCGACCAGGAAAGGAGGGCAATAATAAAATAAAATAAAAATACATTTAAATGACGACATTTCCTCTGGTTAATTCTCTCTCCAGGTATAATATTGCGATTCAGATTGACTTAACACACTGCAAGCAATATATTCAAAGCTGCAAAAACTTAAATTACATTAAATTACTTATAAAAGAGTCATCATCATATGAACAAAGACAAGCTTGAATTTCTTTTTGGTATGACTTACTGATATAATGCAATTTACACTATATGGCTAAAAGATTGCCACCACCTCACCATCACACTCGAATCTGTCCTTGAACATACCGAACCAAAACCATTAGCATAAATATGGACTTGGAGCCCCTTCTGCTGCTATATGAGCCTCCATTCTTTTGGGAAGGCTTTCCCCTAGATTTTGTAATGTGACTGTAGCGATTCGTGCACATTTTAGACACAAGAACGTCAGTGAGGGAAAGATCTGATATTGGGGGAGAAGGGCTCAGTCAGAGTTCCAGTTCATCACAACTGTGTATAGTTGGGATGAGGTCACAGCTCTGTGTAGACTACTCATGTTCTTATGCAATGACCTTGGCAAACCATGTTCTTGTACAGCTTGGTAAGTGCACAGGGTCATTGTTATGCTGGAACAAAAGTGGGATAGGCCCCTTAGTTCCAGTGAAGGGAAATCTTCATTCTACCTCATACTAAGACATTTTAAAAAATTGTGGACTGCCAACTTCCACAATTGGATTATGATGGAGGGGTGTCCACATACGTTTGGCCATATTGTGAATTTCACGTGTAAATTGCATTTTAAACAAATATGAATCTAATTCGTTTAATTTGCAAAAAGAATTTTAAGGTCATGTCCTACCCACCTGCTCTAGTAGCTGTCTAAGCCTCTTAAGCTGAGACTCAAGTTGCTTGTTATGGTCTTCCAGAATTTGCATTCTTGCCTCTAAGCGACCCTTGTGTTGTCTCAGTAGTTTTGCCTCAGCAATGAGCTCAGCATCACGATTCTGGGGTGAAACAGGTAGCATTGGTGGAGGTGAAGGAAGAGGTGAAAACCCCTTGTGGTCATGGGCCTTTTTAAGTCGATCATATTCTGCCTGTAGCCTCCTAAAACATCGACAATGATAATTAATTGGCCTACAACGGTGTGACAAGTATCTATGCTCTTGAATAGAAATTTTAAAATGTTCAAACCTATTCTCCTGCTCTAAATCATTGAGAACTCTCTCAAGTTCCCCCTTTTCTTCAGTCTCCATTGAAATGAGGATCTGTGCAGGGCTCTGTGGATGGTTTAAGGGGGAGCCCTGATTAAGACTCTGGCAGTAGTGTTGGATCAGTAGATGCTCATCGTCCCTACAATAACCAGAAAACATCATTTACATTTTGAAGTAAAAGAAACGAAAAGAAAAAAAAGGATAGATTTGTTTCTTTAATATACAGGAAAAACTTGAATCTTTCAACATACACATGTCTTCTGCATTTGAACAATGCGTGGTACTAAAATAGGGCCTGATTTCCATGTAAAAACAAGTGCATACTTTTTTGGCCTATCAAAAAAATACATTTTCAGTTAAAAAAAAAAAAAGATATATTGTCAGTTTTATACTAAACATAAAACTTTGTAGAATTAGTGGGTGCAAAAATTATTGTTTGATATTCATGAGAGCAGAGTATATTTTTCTGAATTGTTTTGAAAAAAGATCAAAAGGCTAAACAATCAAATAATTTTTCACAGACTTCTTTGCTCATATTCACCAAGGGTGCCAATATTAGTGGAGGGCACTGTAACACAATAAAAAAAATAACAAAAACAAACAAACACAGTGCATACAGTCCCCTCCAAAAGTACTGATATGGCCAATTGTAATATTTTTGCGATACACTGAAGAAATTTGGGTTTGAGATCAAAAGATGAATGAGACATTAGTCCAGAATTTCAGCTTTCATTCCCTGATATTAACATCTAGATGTGTTAAACAACTTAGAACATGGCACCTTTTGTTTGAACCCATCCATTTTTCAAGTGATCAAAAGTACTTGAAAATGTGAAATGTGAAAGGTGTTTCTTGTTTATCAGGTGTGTCCTGTTAGATTGACTGTTTAAACAATTAATAGCTCTGTATGTCTCGCCTCGGTTTGAGCCTTGGTCTCAAATCAATCAAAGCCATTACACTAGCATTGGGCATAGCCAATACAACCATTTGGAATGTCCTGAAAAACAATGAAACCACTGGTGTACATCCAGAAGTCAAACAGGTCAGCCAAGGAAAACAGCAGTTGAAGAGTTGTGAAGATAAATGCTAAAGTGACTGTCTGTAACATTACCAACAACCTCCACAGGGCAGGTGTAAAGGCATCACAATCCACTGTTCAAAGAAAACATCCAAAGCAGAAATATAGAGGCCATACCATGTCTTTTGCTTGTATTTTCTCATTGGTAAGTCGCTTTGGATAAAAGTGTCTACTAAATGAATAAATGGAAATGGAAATGTAAGATACCATAAGAACTGGAAGGCCAGGTTGGATTTCGTAAAGAAATACAGAGATCAACCACAGAAGTTCTGGAATCAAGATTAACCTTTACCAAAGTGAAGGAAAGACCAAAGTTTGGAAAAAGAAAGGCACGGATCCAAAACATACAAGCTCATCGATTAAGCATGGTGGAGATTGTATATCGGCTTGTGGAATAAAAGTCCTAGCTCAAACTTGTTCCAGCATGACCATGCCAGTGTGTACAATGCAAGGCCTATAAATATAGGGTTTTCCAAGAATGGTGTGGAAGAAGCTAAGTGGCCTGCAGTTGAGTTGAGGTTGCTGAAGCAACGAAAGGGAGGCCAAATCTGGACTGGGATGTTCAATAAGCACATATGGGTCAGGTGTCCACGTCTGGCAATATAGTGCAGATGGGATAGATAGCACAAATCCCAGGTATCACAAAGGTGAAGATGAAGAGGAATTTTACCTTCCAACATGGAAGAGCCAAAGCACACTTGCACCTCTATCAAACAGAAAATCTGTGGAATGACATGACCATGCAGAAAAGACCCCCTGGCAATTTGAACAAGATAGTGCAAGCAAGGATGTCTGGGAGAAAACTGCAACCAATCCAAGTGTGAAAAGCTGATCAAGACTTACTACAGTATCGAATGAAAAGAGTGTCTGCACAAAGCATTTTAATAAGTTATTTTGAATTCTTTGTTGTAAGTTCCCATTAATTTCCGGATTTACCTCTGAATTTTACATCCACTGTAAGCAGAAATGATTCAAAGTGAATATGGCTTGAATAAGAATATCAGCAAAATTGATTATTTATTGAGAGCAAACATTTATAAGGTGAATGCAGAAGCTTCCTTGGATTGGCCCAGAACGTATGTGCATGGACCTACTGTCTGCAGCCCCCACCTCCACAGGGGACCACAGGCTCGGAAGTGTTATGTGAACCAATAGGGGAAGACATTAAAAACATGACGGACTACATCAATTTCTGCAAGGACAATACAATACAGTTCCAGTTAGGAGGGTGTGTTGTTTTCCTAACAACAAACCATGGATCACACCAAGGACATGAAGAAAATAACTGCTGAACAAAAAGAATCAGATACTGACTAACCATCAGAAAGACTGCTCCTCAGTGTGGTCAAAACCAAGGAGATGGTGGTGTACTACAGGAGGAAGAGGACCACAACCAGCACCAATACCATCATGGGTCAGGATGTTGAGCAGGCTGACACCTAAAGATACCTTGGTGGACCAGGCTGGACTAGAAGGTCAACTCAAAGGCTGTGTACAGGAAGGGGATGAGCAGACTCTACTTTAAAGCAAGCTCTTCTTCTTAAAGATCTTCTACCAGTGTGTGGTAACCAGTGTGGTCTTCTTTGCAACAGTATGCTGGCGAGGCAGCATCAGAGCTGGAGATTCAAAAAAACTCAATAAACCCATCAAGATGTCTGGCTTGGTCTTTGGCTGCTCTGTGGAAGTGGTGCACAAGAGGACACTCAAACTCTCACTCATTTTAGACAAAAAACAGCATCCCCTCCATGACCTACTGGTTAAACAGTGGAACTTCTTTAGCAGAAGACTCATTTAGCACCACTGTAGAAAGGAGCGTTCACACTGTACAACAGCTCATCACTGTGCTAGGACACTATTTTGCACTGATCCAGTCTCATTGGACAATATTTTAACTTGAATAGTTCAACTACCACCATATAGAATCCAGTAGAATTTTCTACAGTTTTGCATTAATATGAGCTAAACCATCACCAGACTTTCACAAACATCCTAAAAGTAAATAAAGAGAATCCAACTGAACAAATGATACAAAAACATTACACTTGGTCAAAATCACATCTGTGAGTGGCAAAAGTATGTGAACCTTTGCTTTCAGTACCTGGTGTGTTACCTTTGTTCAGCAATAACTGCCACTAAACATTTCCTGTAACTGTTGATCAGTCCTGCACATCGGCGTGGAGGAATTTTAGCCCATTCCCAAACAATGATACTACCACCAGCATATTTCACAGATGTGATAAGGTTCTTATACTGGAATGCAGCGTTTTCCTTTCTCCAAACATAACGCTTCTCATTCATACCAAAAATTCTATTTTGGTCTCATCCATCCACAAGACATTTTTCCAACAGCCTTCTGACTTGATCTTTAGCAAACTGCAAAGATGGAGCAATGTTCTTTTTGGAGAGCAGGGTTTTTCTCCTTGCAGCCTTGCCATGCACACCAGTGTTCTCCTCATGGTGGAATCAACAACATTAACATTAGACAATATGAGAGGTCTTTAGTTGCTAAAGTTACCTACCCTCAAGCAACTAAAGTTCTGATGTGAATTGGTGGAGTCCAAACTCTTAAGAGATTGTTTTGTAACCTTTTCCAACCTGATGAGCATCAACAACTCTCTTTCTGAGGTCCTCAGCAATCTCTTTTCTTTGTGTCATGATACACTTACAAGATCCCTGTTCTTTAAATAAAACACGGCACTCACGCACACCTGATCGTCATCCTGTTGATTGACTCTAATTTCACCTTCAAATTAATCCTGGAGGTTCGCATACTTTTACCACTCTGAGATATGAAATAGTGGATCATTTTCCTCAAAAATGAATGACCAAGTATAAAATTTTGGACTTATTTGTATAATTGGGTTCTCATTGTATACTTGTAGAACTTGTGTAAAAATCATGTTTTGACCTGATGTTTAGGTCATAGTTTTGGTAAATTTATCAAATGTTTGCTGGTCCAAATATGTCCAAAAAAAAGCCAACAATTTCCATGGGGTTGAATTTATGTGAATTTCCCTCTGGAATGAATAAAGTAATCTATCTATCAATCTATCCATCTGTCCTGGTGACAATCCATATACTAACACAGCTATTATTTTAATTTATTAGTATTAAAATAAAGAAAGGTGTCAGCTCACATGCTCTCATTAGGAGAAATATTCTCATTCACATATGAGCCATTTCTGTTTTCCATTTCAGCGAGCCTGTGAAAGACAATTATTTACCTGTTATTTTCACATGAATCAAAATGCACTAGAACAACCATTTACAATGCTGGGCCTTGAGTACCACTCCCCAGAATATTCCGATGTTATGTTTCACCCCTCCTAACTAGCAGGGGTGGTGTCGAATACCTGGACATTCTCTTGTGCATGTGTGCATACGTCAAGACAGTGCAAGCTGTAGTTTTTCAGTATGTGATAGACTCTGTTATAGGTTTGAGTTCTCTTCTGCCTCCTCACCCATGGTGAGCATGGACGTTTCTTTATCTGTCATAGTCTTAGCTGTTGCTACATAGACTTGATGTGTTTCACTCCCTTGCACTAACACAGCCTGAACATCCATTGAGCAGGCACCCAGGTGTTAAACACCACCACTGGCAGTTATCCAGGTTTCACAGAACCAGAGTTATATTTGCAACTATTTTTTTTCCCTTCCAGTTATCTAGTTCAATACAGTTGTTATTATTATAGTTACAGGCTTATGATTTAGTTCATTGAAAACAGGAAAACACCAAAATGTGCAAGGCAGTGGTACTCCATGACCAAGAATGAAATAATATTTTCACAATGCTTGTTCACATTCACATACTGGGTATAATTACATAAGCAATAAAAATACCAAACACTATCCTTTTAAAACGTTTGAAAAGTCTCTACTCTCTGAAAATTCCTAAAGTAGATGCATGACTTGTTGATTCTTGTTGTCAAGTTTCAAATAGACACCTTCCCAATAACAATGAGCTATGTGGAAAGGTTGGGTGGCTTTTAACAGATCCACCCCACAAAATGCAGCATCTGAGCAACTGGAATTGTGTGTTGTGGTCAGATGAGACCAAAGTTCAACTTTGACTGCGCACACCAGAGGTTCACAGAGAAGCCACCAGCGAATTTTTGGATAACCATGCAGGCCGAAAACTGAGTGACATGGCATATAAAAAAACTCTCCCGTGTCACGAAACAATGTCATTGTTGAAAGTGTGTCACACTCGCAAAAAGGTTAAGACCCGCTGGCGTAGACCATCAAGTGGTACCTTAAATAATACCATTACTTAGCTACATCGCAGCAGAGGCTTCAGAGGTAAACAATGCACCCCTGAAATTGTAATGCTAATTGTTTTTTATTTGGGACAGGTATAAAGCAAGACATTGTCAATATATCTGCTCCATGCATAGTGCACCTATATCCCTTGAACAAGTCTTTAAGACCCATGCTGCTCCTCTAGTGATCCTATCCTTTAGACATAGCATGTGGAATATAAGTAGCAGAGTTGTCACTGTAAACATTGAAAATGTTTTAGTGAAGGGTCATAATTTCATTTCCAGTGGACACCATTTGAAATGTCTTAATGTTCACATAAAGATCTTCATAAACTGCTTTCAAACATAAGCTTATAACACATGTAATGGTCTCGGAGAATTGATTTGAACTTGAGTTTATCTGCAAATGTATTTCACTGAAACGTTCTAACCTTGCCTTGGTTGTGCACCTGTAAAGTTCATTTGAAAGTGCTGTCACATCAACAAATCTGAACAGAAAATAGAACATATTGTAGAAGACAGACAAGCTTGTGGCCAATCCGAAATATATTAAATATATTATTCAACAAAATGAAAGTGAATTAAATACATGATAAAATAGCCTTCGTCCAGCACAAGCATTATGATTTCATGACCTTAATTTAGTATTTCATGGCTACATGAAGTTGTGTGCTCTGTTAGTGAGCAATATATATTTTATTATATTTAAAAATAATAGGATGTTCACAGCTATTCACAATCAGGTCCATTGTGGAGATGTACAGAGGCAAAATGACAAATGTACACTGTACAAAAGTACAATGAAACTTTTTTTTTTTTTCCTCTGAGCATCGCAATGGATTTGAAATAAAGCAATTAAGATTAGATTGAAATGTAGACTTACAACTTTAACTCAAGAGGTTTTACTAAATATATTGCATTAACTGTTTTTTTAAGAGACCCACAATTTTCACAGGCTCAAAAGTAAGTGGACAAACGAACAATCATAAATATAAAGGTTGTTTTTAATACTTGGATGCAAATCCTTTGCATTCAATGACTGCCTGAAATCCAGTTGTACTGCGAAGTGCCGTCCTATCAGTTTTGCAGCATTTGACTAAATCTGAGCAGAAACTATAGCTCTATACACTTCAGAATTCTTTTATCAGCAGTCATATCATCAATAAACGACACTAACCCAATTCCACTGGCAGCAATACATGCCCATGACGCAACACTTCCTTCACATTTCTGAAAGATGATGTGGTATGCTTTGGATCACAAGCCCTTCCTTTCCATCTCCATACTATTCTCTTTCCATCATTCTGGTACCACCTTCAGAGTGTTGCTGACTTGGCAAGATATTGTGAAGGGGGTTTTCTTCAACAAGGAAAGAACTCTATGAGCATCCACTTTAGTTGTCTTTTGGTGTTGCTGAGCTCACATGTGCATTCCTTCTTTAACGAATGTACCAAATTGTTCATTTGGCCACTCCTAAAGTTTCTGCTCTCTCTCTTATGTCTGTTTTGGGTTTTTTTTTTTTCCAGCCTAATGATGGCCTCCTTCATTTGTATTGACACCTCTTTGGACCGCACATTGAGAGTTCGCATGAACAGCTACCAAATGCAAATTCAAAGCTTGGAATCAACTCCAGAATTTTCTGACAATCTCCTGAATCTGTCATGAACTAACAAGGAAACACGCAACACCTGGCCAAGAAACTGCTCATCGGTCAAATGTCCAATTACTTTTGAGCCTGTGAAAATGGAGGGACTCTGTAATTCCTAAACAGTAAATGCAATAATTTTGTTAAACCCCTTGAATTAAAGCGGAAAGTCTACACGTCAATCACATCTTGATTGATTCATTTCAAATCCATTGTGGTGGTGTACAGAGGAAAATTTTGGACCTGGTTGTATAAACTAGTCAACATACCAGACTCCTTTTAGAGGTTTATTCAATGTTTACCATCTTTTCATATATCATTGTATTATATATCTTGTTACATGTACCTTTAACAGCAAAGAAAGAAACAACACTTTCTTTTTTAGACTATACTATAGATTAGGGGGCTCAAGGCAAGTGATTGTGTTTAAAGGTAATGATCTAGAGAAATTTTCTCCTTGTAAATATTGGTATAAGTCTGATATAAATATACCAACCAACTCTGAATACCACCCATAGACAACACAACAGAATTCAGTGAATTATTCAGTGATTATTTCCCCACTGATGTTAGCGTGAACAATGAGCAGTTGAGTGAAAAGGTAATGATGAGGCTCATGCTGAAATGCCACGAGAGATAAAACAGAGACTGATTTGGATAATGTTAATACTCAAAGTGCTAGCTTGTTTCACATGTTTTCCATAAACATATCATTTGACAGTAATGTTTTTTTTTCATAAACTGATTAAAAATACAGAACCCAGCTACGGAGCCCAACACAAGTCAGTGGATGGTTCCGTGCCGGTCCCAAGCCCAGATAAATGGGGATGGTTGCGGCAGGAAGGGCATCCGGCGTAGAAAACTGTTGCCAAACTAAAATGGATGCGAGAGACTCAAATTCGGATCATGAGAATGGTCTGGAGAAGGGTCACCCGTACCGGCGACCCCACCTAGTGGGATTAAAGCCAGCAGAAGAAGAAGAAGAAGATTACAAATACAGAGGTAGTTGGGGTATCTTACAGTGGAATTGAAATGGAATTTTTAAATGAAATTTTCAGCCTTTTAAGGGTAACCAGACTTGAACATTTTGAGACTGAAGAATTTTGAGATTGAAATATCTGCATATATGACACCAGTTTCAGTTCAGGAAAGCGTGTAGTTTTTAGAACTATATATAGCAAAAATGTGACCATTTGAATGGTTTCCCCAGGACCCCCACACAGCAAATACAGGTCAATCAAGGAGCTGTTTTTAAATGTTTTTTCCATTCATTTTTAAATACTGCTCTCACCTGCTGGCATAATGTTCAATGCGTGAGTGGGTGTCATCATGGGACAGCTGTGGAGAAGATGCTGGGCTATAATTAACAGAGAAGCAAAAGAAGATATTACAAAGGATGCACATAAGAATGCTAATCAGTTCAAAAAGAGCAACAATTCTATACCAGTACCCTACTATTATACTGTTTTTAGATATGGGTGCTAATGGCATCTCATTATTTACATACAGTCCTGTCAATTTTGTCTGTCAATTTACAGAGAAATGCATTCCAATTCATCAGGAGGAACTTTATCATGGACCAATACAATGATCCAAAACAAACTGCAAACTCAACAAAATCTATTAGGGGTAAAACGTAGACGGTTTTAGACTGGCCACGTCAATCACCAGACCTTAATCCAAGTGAACATGCATTTCACCTCCTGAAGAGGAGACTGAAGAGAGAAACGCCTCGAAACAAACAACAACAACAGAAAGAGTCTGGGGTAAAAGCCTGGAAAAGCATCAGAAAAGAAGAAACCAACAATTTGGTGATGTCAGTGAGTTGCAGGCATTTGTATATGTAAAGTGCCAGCTATACCAACTCTGAACTCTTTTCACCATCACCAAACTCTGCAACAGTTTCTTCCTGCCACTGCATGTGGCATCAGCTCAATTCTAGAGAAACTCCCTTTCAGTCTACAGGAGAAAAGGATGTTGCAAGGGAACTCACTATAAAAATGAGCATGTTAGCTGTCCCCGTCTTTTCATTCTTCCGTGATTTCATTAGTAATAAAGCCCGCATATGAGAAATGATCAGTTTCAACATGAGTATACATACTGCTCCAATACCCAAGCTGACTCGCAACCTGAAAATAAAAACTGAGGTGAAGGAGCACTGTAGATTTCTTGCGCAAGATATTTGAAAATGAGCGTGCAATGAGAGTTGGCACAAAAACAAAGAGTGCTGTTATTTACCAGTCTCCAGGGTGCACCATCTAAAGAAGCCCGGCCAAATAAGGGTAGTGCTCAACATCATGGTACATCAATAAATGATGCCCTCGTTACTGGCCCTAACATAAACAATAATGGGGGTTGTAATGTGGCAGTGATGGCTCATATCCAACAAATTCCTTCATAGTCACAAAAGATCAGTAGAATTTCTATGCTTACTTTGATATGACGATAACAGTTTAAACTACAAAGTACTGGAGTACCAGATGTGAGTACATGTCTTTGAGAAGCTGATCTATAGCAGTTGCCATAAATGGGCTCAGGAGAGCTGCCTTCAGGGGTTAAAAAGACTATGGATAAGAGGCAAGGCAGTTTGTGGAAAGGAAGTTTTATGTTGATGATGGCCTCATCTCCATCCCCATAGAAGAGAAAGCCATCAAGCTTCTAAAACCACTCAGGAGACGCTGGCTTTGTCTAATCTGTGTCTTCACAAGATTGCCTCCAATAAGGGGGAATTCATGATGGGATTTCCCCCAGAGGACCTTGCAAAGGAGTTAAAGAACCTAGATCTGAGCACTGAATTCTCACCAGTTCAGAAACGTTTGGGAGTGAGCTGGGATATGTTCATTTACTAGGTAGCAGACCAGGTGAGGCCTTACACCAGATGTGAGGTTCTGTCAATGATCAACAGTTTGTTTGACCCAGTTGGATTTGCTGCACCCGTGATCATCAAGGGAAAACTCTTACTGAGGGTGTTTAACACAGAGTCTTTTGACTGGGATGCACTTCTGCCAGATGAGAGATTTAAAGAATGGAAGGTATGTGGAGACTCACAGAAAGAGCTTGAGCATGTCAAAATTCCACACATGCTACAAACTTTCTCTGTCAAGAAAAAGGCAAAGAGATGTGTATCTTCTGTATGATGCTTCCACAAATGCTATTGAAACTGTTGCATACATCAGGGTAACCAACACAAATGGCAACGTAGAGGTTGGCTTCATGTTTGGGACGGCTAATCTAGCTGCATGACCCAGGATCTTGAGTTGTTTGTAGCTGTGGAAATAACTGAAACCATTGAGAATGAGCATGACATTAAGCTGGATGCAGTAACATTCTATCCTGACAGTAAGGTTGTCTTAGGCTACATTTGTAACCAATCAAAGAAATTCTATGTTTATGTTAACAAAAGATACAGAGATCTACATGCCCTGAGCAGAGAAAATAGTAACAACCAATCAGAACCCTGCCAACCATGACACAAGAGCAGTTTTGGCAGCTGGCCTCACCCATAGCACTTGGTTGAGTGGTTCTGAAATCTTGTCTGCAACCAACATGGTCAACTACTGCAACTAACAAGTCACTACATGTGCGGCAAATACTTCAAGAAAGGAGTTGAACCCCAAACACTTTGACAAGTCTCAATCTGCCAATCACATGATGTGAAAAAGGCCAAGTCTGTTGTCATCCATAGCATGCAAGCAGAAGCCTTCTCAGAGGAGCTGAAATGCCTTCAGACAGGCACTGTAATTTCTAATCAAAGCCCTCTCCTCAAACTGTCACTTACATTGACACAAGAGTGGCTTACTCGGGGTTCAGAAGCCTTTCAGAAGCAAACATTGGGAAAGATGAAGTGTGTCCTCTCACTCCCCTGGTCGTAGTCACATTTCATCTCTACTCATTCAACTTTATCATAAACAGGTTAATCAGGGATGCATCTTCACTGGGGGTGCAGAGAGAGCAGCTGGTTTCCAGAAAAAAAAACTGGAAAGAGACACATCTAATAGTATGATCTTTCAATGTGTGCAGTGTCGCAGACTGTCAGGGAAGAGTCTGACTCAGAAGATGTCTGACATACCTCCTGAATGGCTCAGTATGGACCCGCCATTCTCCTTTGTAGAACTGAATGTGTTCAGGCCTTGGATGGTCACCTCACATTGAACCAGAGGAGGAAAAGCAATCTCCAAAGCTGGGCAGTGCTCTTCACATGTATAAGTACTAGGACCATACACAATGAAGTCGCAGAGCCGATGGATAGCTCAAGCGTTCCTGTTTCCTAAATGTAATCGGAGCAATTGACTGCATTTATATTGCTATAAGGGCACCTAGGCCAAATGAAGCTGCTCGAGTCAATCAAAACTGTCTTCATTTCATTTCAAGTCTATAAGTAATTTTCAATTTAATTCCCTAAAACACATAGCACAGAGAAGAGACACTACAATGACGCTCACTCTGTCATGTGTTCGGTTATGGAGTGCACCACCACCCTGCTGAAAGTACAATGGCATAGTCTGCATGCATAAGGTCTGCCGGATTGTGAGGGGCATGTGTTTGCTGCACAACGTGGCACAGCAGAAAGGGTTCCCCCTCTTCATCTCCCCTAACCAACAACCCAATTAACCAATCTCTACCCACCACAAGAGCATAATCTTCATGTTATGAGACTGCATGAGGATGTCATGTGACAACTGTCAATAACTCAGTCAAGTGCAAAAGTATTTACAGGGTTCGTACAGATGCTCCATAATGAAATTCCAGGATTAAAAGTCGCTAGATAATTCATGCCCTAATTAGCATATTCATCATGTCATTGTGTTGTATTTGCATTCTGCCTACTGTCAGCTCTGTTTGCTTCTCAGTTTCTGTTATCAGACGGCGTGAGTATGAAATAGTGACTGAAACTACATGTGCAGTCACTTCCAAGTTGCTGCTCTGCACTGCTAAAAGCCAGATTTTAAAATCCAGTGATGCCGTCTGACAAAATCACCATGCACATAATTTAAAGACAAAAGCCGTGCTGTGAAGTTGGCTATATTTACATGTTAAATCACCCAGAGAGAACGTTATAAGCGACAGAATGTCTTCCTTATTTCCCTCACAGTGAATGCCGCTCCTCTTTGCTATTCAGTGAACAGAGCTGAGAGAGGTGTACCATCGCACTCATGGGGCAGCACTAGCAACTCAATGGAAAGTGGCTAAGGTTTGCCCGAAAGGTCACTAGATTTGTCACAAAAAAATTCACTAATCTGAGTAAGCGAATAGCAAGAGGAGAGGGATGGGCTGCAGCAGGGAGTCATATTTTAAGTGAGGGGATTGTATTCATGTTCTATTGTATCCAGAACACATTGCATTACTGCAGAACTGCAGCTGGTTGGCTACAGGATCAATTCACTTTGACAGTTCGACTGGAAACAGATCAGACACCTCACTCTCAATCTCACCTGCCTAACTGAACCACATCAAGAGGAGAACACAACAGAGTTAGATTCAAAAGCACTAAAGGCTTTTTTAAATTATTTATTTATTTTTTATGTGAAAGCACCCAAAAAGTATTGCGAGATTTACAAGGCTACTAATTATAGTCTCCTCTGCAAGTATTGGAATGGCAATGCCAATTTATTTGTGTTTGTTATATACTGGAGAAATTTGGGTTTGAGATCAAAAGATGAATATGATACGACAGATCAGAATTTCAGCCTTCATTTCCTGGGATTTAGAAACCACTACCATCAACCAGACATTGAACACGTCAACCAAGGAACACAACAGTGGTTGGTGACAGAAATATCGTGAGAGCTGTGAATAAAAACCCAAAACAACAGTCATTTCACCAACAACCTCCACAGAGCGCATCACAGAATCTGTGCCACTGTGTATCACAGAAGGTATCACAATCCACTGTTCAAAGAACTCAAGACTTCGAGGACAGAAATATGCAGGATGCAAACCACTCATCAGCAATTAGAATTGGAACGCCAAACTAGAATTCCCAAAGATATACAGAGATCAGACAAAAAAGTTCTGAAACCAAGATTACCTTCTACCAAAGTGATGGAAAGGCCATACAAGCTCATTGGTCAAGCACAGTGGAGGTGTCATAGCTTGGGCTTCCTTGACTGCTATGGTAGCAGCAGAATGAATTCAGAAGAAACATTTTGTCTGCCAGTTTAAAGAGAAATGCATCCAATCTAACTGAGAGGAACTTCATTATGCCGCAAGACACATTGCCAATACAGCAAAGGGGAAGAAAGTGTCTGGTCAAGTAAATCACCAGATCTTACCCAAAGTGAACACGCATTTGACCTCATAAAGATGAGACTGAAGGGAGAAACCACCCGAAACCAACAACAATTGAAAGAAACTTCAGTTCAAGCCTGAAGACGGATGACAAAAGAAGGCAAGAATTTGGTGAGGTCAGTGGGTCACTGACTTGAGGCAGGTACTGAAAGCAAGGGATATGCAACCAAATATTAAGTGTTATCTACATTAAGATTATGTGCGCCAATACTTTTGCTCACCTGCAAATTGGGTGGTCTGCCACCAAGGGTCCCATAGTTTAAGTTGTTCAACATGTCTACATGTAAATATCATGGAATGAAAGCTTTAATTCTGATCCATCATCTCATATTCTGATATCACACCCAGATGTCTTCAGTGTATAGCAAAAAAAGTTAATTGGCCTTGCTGTTCCAATATTTTCAGAGGGGACTGTACATGTCTGCATCCCTATCCATTTGATATGGCTTTTATTTCATATGATTTATTTTGGTAACTTTAGTTTAGCTCTGTAGTTATTTTTGTGAGTCATGCGAGTACCTGCCAATACTAAAACGAATATTTGTAACAAGAATACTCACGGGTGGTCAACAGGCCAGAAGTTGATTAGAGTAACAGGGCTGCAAAACAAATCAGAGTGCGCACACACACACACACACACACACACACACACACACAATCCTGTTATGATGTGTTTAGTAATCGCATTACTTCATAAATGGCAGAATAGTTTAATAATTTATTTTATAATAATGACAAATTAAGTCGATTGTAGTTTGGCTGAGTCCAGTGCTACTTTGCAACTTGTGGAGAACCTAGAGGAAAAATGGCGAACATGCAAAACTCAGCACAGACGGTAACCTGAGCTCAGGACCAAACCAGGTACCCTGGAGGTATGAGGCAGCAATGCTACCTACTGCACCACCATGCCTGCCCATTCATGAAACAACCATCTGCCCCGCCCCCTGGAAGCTGAGAATCAAAACACACAGACCATAAACAAAAACAAAAGCACAGACAGCGAAGGCAGCGCTAAACAACTGGTGGGGCAGCCATTCTGCACTTTCACAGAAAATGTTGCCACTTTCTAAAGTGGTATTTAAATAGATGTAAAACCTAAAATAATGCATTTGCTATAAGAATTTATTATTATGAATCAAACCTGTAATATCACTGAGCCTCAGGGATTTAAATGGGGCTTGTTTCCTCATCTGAAGAACACAACACTCCAAATGAATGCAATGAATACACTTTAATTTTAAAATGTAAGAGTATTTAATTGATAAAAAAATACAAAAATAAATTTGGACATTTTTTGAGGAAGTATATTCCCCCAAAGCCAATACTTGGTAAAGCCACCTTTGGCAGCAACTACAGCTACCTGTTTATTGGGTAGCTCACTACAAGGTTGGCATACTTGGATTTGGAGATTTTCCCACACTCCTCATTTGCAGAACACTTCAGGCTGAGAGAGCTTAGTCAGTTTTCAGTGAAGAACAGCAGCCCTCAAGTCATTTCATACATTTTGGATTGGATTTAGGTCAAGGATTTGACTAGGCGACTCCAGAACATCCACCTTGTTCCAAGCGAACCATTCCATGGTAGCTTTGACTTTATGCTTGGGGTCACGGTGCTGCTGGAATATGAATTTCTGACCCATTTTCAAACATTTTGCAGATTTTACCAGGGTCTTCCCCAGAATCTCCCTGTACTTGCCTCCACCCATCCTCAATCATGGTAAGTTCCCCAGTCCCTGCAGATAAGAAACATTCCCACAACATATTTTGGATTCATCTGACCACAAAAGCCTGTCAATTTGTTGCAGGATCCTTCTGGTGTTTTTCTGCAAACCTCATATTACATGTAAAATGGTCTTTAATGTGAAATAGCATTCTTCTTTGCAGCTTCCCATACAAGGCAAATAATTGCAATACCTTTGATCAAGTTGCATGTCGGACGTTTCCCCCCTGCATAAAATCCTGTAGGTCTTTCAAAGTTGCTATTTGAGTTCTCTTCTCTGAGTTCTTTTCTGATCATCTATTTTTGATGGAGGCTGAGATTTTGGCAAATTGGAAGAGGATCACATATCTGCAACAGGCCCGGACATATGTACCTTTCCTCCACAAGTTCCGGGAAGGGAGCCAAATGTGGATGCTGGGAGCAAAAGAAGCGTCTATTAGGGCTGTCGAGAACCGTGACATTTCCGAGGGCCACTGGATAGAAATGAGTCAGGTGCTCCGGATCATTGAGGTCTCATGGCCCTCTCCAGATCCAGGGTGGATACAGAGTTCCCCAAAAGCTGCCATCCTTCACCAGGCACCACTGCTCGGAATCCCACACCACGGATTCACAGACCACCACAAGCACCATGCAAAGCAAACACAGGCACACTGTTGAACAGTCCCAAGCTGAGCAGTCCCAAGACCACTCAAATGCCGTACCATTGTCCCGGGAACAGTCAAAACAGTGTACAGGACAATGAGAAATCTGTTTTGGGATGGTTTCAGGATGATAATGTTGGGTATATTTACACTTAAAATATATACAGTAACAAATGAATGAATGTTACATTGTGGTGCTGCAAAAAAGTGACTACTTCTAAGCTGTGGTTGTTGGACTGCTATGTTAGTCTGCTGTGGAGATTCAAATTCCACGCTCTCCTCCCATTCCCAAGGCAATGGTAAGCTGATCAGACTAACTGCAATGCAGCAATTTCTAATAAAACCTGAAGAGGATGACAACAGTTGTGCCAACAGTTCAAAAGGAAAATATTGGTGAGGTAACAAATGTGAACAAAAATACAGTACTATCATAGCCATAACTGTAATATTAGTGGACTGTTATTGACTATTTCCAGACCAAATCCCGATGTGGGCAAGCTAAGTTAGACTCGCTGGTTGTAAAATGGGAGTGTGTGGCATAGTGTTGCCAACTTTGAGACTCTATAGTTTTAGCAACTTCTAAGACACCTTAAGTGATTTGAATTTTAAAAAGAGCCTATATCAAGCGACTCTTTGAGCAGAATGGAGCAACTGTCCTGCACTTAATGGTTCTCCAGCTCACATCACAGCTGTTGGTAGATGAGTTTAGAGAGCAGGACTGCTTGACTCCAGTGTGTATTGCCTGGCTGCGCTTGCATGAAAAAAAAAAATCACTGATCACCACTGCCCCCAATAACCAATCACTGATTTCCACTGACCAATCACTGATCACTGCTACCACATGTCTGCAACCTTGATAGAAAGTATAGATTATTCAGAATGCATAAAATTGAGTTTGCATGAACAAAGATGATTTCTTTTCATATGCCAATGACCATGAAGTATAAATTGCATGCAAATTATGGAAATAATTTTTGAATTTGCAAAGTCTATGGCACCATTTCGAGACTTTTTGAGCATGCTTACGCGACTTTCCTCTTAAAAGAGCTGGCGGCTATTACACAGCAGTAACAGCAGATTCACAGCTGAGAGAAAAGAGCAGGTTATTTCGTACACTGGCACAGCCCAAAACATAAAAGTAGTGTATTCAAGACCGCATAATATAGAGATTTCAAAAAAGTAAGTAAATGAAAAAAGTAATAGTTAAGAGAAGAGCGTGCACGCAAGAGAGAGAGAGTGCCTATGTGTGTGTGAAACCACGCACATGCTAAGTATGTGGAGTGCTTTTACTGTAGCACAGTGTCCTCCACTAATATTGGCACCCTTGGTAAACATAAGCAAAGAAGGCTGTGAAAATGTCTTTATTGTTTAACCTTTTGATTGTTAAAAAATAAACATACTCTGCGCTCATGGATATCAAACAACACACAGGTTTATCAAAAAATCTTTGTTAAATATAGGCGTGCAACAATTATTGGCACCCTTTTAGCCAATACGTTGTGCCAAGATAACGGTCTTCTCCTACAATGCCTGATAAGGTTGGAGGCAAGGGATCCAAGACCATTCCTAACTACAGAATCTCTCCAGATATTTCCACCATTTTAAGCTTTCTGGCAGAGGCAGTCAGGTTTTCATTTAATATCTGTTCATATTTGAAATGATGCCATGAATCCTAGCAAAATGTCCAGGTCCTCTGGCACAAAAACAGCCCCAAAACATTAAAGAGCCACCACCAAATTTAACCATGAGCATAAGGTACTTTTCCATATGGCTACCTCGCTGTGTGTGTACCAAAAACACCTGCTGTTTACTGCCAAAAAGCTCTATTTTGGTTTCATCTGACCATAGAACCCGATCCTATTTGAAGTTCCAGTTGTGTCTGGCAAACTGAAGACGCTCGAGTTCGTTTTTGGATGAGAATTTTTTCTTGAAACCCTTCCAAACAACTAGATTTGGAGACTTTCTGACCCCAAGACACAACTAACTTCTGCAATTCAGCCTCCTTTGTTCATATTTACAGAGGGTGCCAATATTAATGGAGGGCATCATATATTAAAGTATAATCAGCATAATCCAAAAGCATCAGATTTTATTTTTGCTGATTTGATAGCAGTTACAAGAAATTAAACCAATAAATAAATCCAACCATTGTAAAGAAAAGAAATGTAATATTTGGACAGTCTACTCTCAGTTCAGGACAGCTGAACTGAGGTTTCAGGACGGTTCTGGAACGGTTCTTAAAAAAGTTAGTCATGAGGCCTGATACCAAACTCTCTGCCATCAATGAAAGTAGCAGGCAATAGAAGTAATCAAACAGTATGCAGTCCAGACCGAGTGGACAGACACACATTATGCATAATGGATTAAGGAAAGGTGTTGGGAGGTGAATGTGGTGCACTGTATTGTAGCGCCTTGCATGGCAGCTCTACTGTCATAGGTGTTTGTGTGTGTGTGTGTGTGTGTGTGTGTGTGAGAGAGAGAATGGGTGAATGAGAAACAGTGTAAAGTGCTTAGTAGAACATCTAAGGTTAAAAGGCACTATATAAGTGTAGCCCATTTACCATTTATTCACAGGGATATATACATTTATCATATGGCTGTAAAGTAATTGTTACTATGGACGTCTGTGATATTTATAGTCAATTCACACCAGTTAAGTGATTTCTATAGAAATTGCAGAGATGGTCGTGTCTTCATCATTATCACGTTGACGACCCATCACAGCAGCCTTGTGCTTCACATAACATGGTGCTGCAAATGGCACATAATCATTCTGTTTGGGAAATTTACAATAAATGTCCTTTTGTCAAAGTAGCATTTGGCGACTGGACTAAATGTTGAGAATGAATCGGCTAATCGATAATAATAATAATAATAATAAGAGTGCGCATTCGCAGAGGATTAGTTTAACCCAGGGTCATTTTCACAGGCCATTTTATAGAAGGTAATCTTCACCGGCTCGGAAACATGCAGTCCGTATAAACTCCAGAAAAATAACTGGCATGACCCATCTGAATATCCCTATACACTACACAAACTGTACAAGCGACTGGAAAAAACAACTGCACAAATGTTCATCATCCGCAAATGGATGACTCGGAGGCTGTGTTTGAATGAAGAAAACTGGAATGATGGGTAATAAAAATTCGTTTAACACTGGTCACTTATACCAGGAGAATTTGCTCCAGGCTTCTGAGAGAAACATCAGCTCTACAATAGGTGCTCCTAATTGAGGCATTTTGGATGGGGAAATGGACCCAGTTGGAGATCATCTCTCATTGTTCCAGAGGGCAGAGGTTGCCAACTTGCAATTTTCAAAAAAAAGTGATCCAGGATAAATTGGGAAAAAGGCAGTAATAGCAGTAATAAGGGAGTACTACATTAAGTGAAACATCTCCATCGTGCTGGTGACAGGGCAGTTTGTTTTTGTGTGGACTTCCCAAAGGTGAAGATTCTCATGCTCCAATACTGCTTGGGGTGTAGACATGCAGCTCACTCATTGCAGAAGTTTAAGTTCACTCTGGTGAGGCCATTAATGGTAGTTGCTGGGGCCGTAGGGACATGTCTGGCACGTGTGGACATTCACTGGGTTCAGTGGGAGTCTGCAGTGGAAGTGTCCCCTCCCCCCTTAGAAAAACTATAAAAGCTCATGATTTTCACAACTTTGTTACACAATTATGACTGCTCAAACTTTTTTGTTAACAAGCATTAGCAAATTTTGTCTACCGTAATTTTCGGACTATTGAGCGCATATAAGCCGCACCCACTAATTTAAAAAGAAAAACAATTTTGTACATATATAGGCTGCACTTGTCTACATGAGATAAAATTGAGATGAAAATGACTGATCTGAAGAATTTAGTGTGAGCGCGTTTGATTTAATTCGAACAGTTTCATTGGTCCATAGTCACGAGGCGTGACGTCGGGAAAGTAGGACGGATGCATTCGCAGTTAGAATGGTGACTTTATTTCGAACGATGAGAGCAAAACAAAAAGGAAACAAGAAACAGGACTA
>JAOUWY010034846.1:0-14180 GCA_025728095.1 Prietella phreatophila | reverse complement strand
TAAATGTCACGAAAAATGTTCAAAGTTGTGGAGAGAACAGAAGGGCGAAAACAAATAAGAGATAGAAAGATGGAGAGTCAAAGGAATCCCTTTATCCCCCACCCATTCCATTTGCTCATATGAATGAATATGTTCAATTAATCATAGAAAGGTGTACCGAGTCTTAATGACGCGTGTAATAAGGCATGTGTGCATTTTTTCCCCTGAGCTCAGGTATAAATGGTTCGTAGCTGGAAATCAGGTCAGGTTTTGATATGGAAAGATTTCATCAAAATATGGTTGAAAAAAAAATCTCTGCGTTGTGTGAGTTGATTCAAAACATCTTTCTGTCATGTGATTTCATTTGCAAATTGTATCTTACAAATGATGGTGATGAATTCAGACAGAGGGAACCGTGGTGTTTGTGTGTGCGTGAACGTCCTGATACGCGGACGAATCGCAAGCGCTTTCATCAGCAGTCTCCACTCGCCGCATTGGCTCGCTCTCCAATCCTGATTCCCAAACACCGAGCAGCACCGCTGAGAAGGAAAAACAACATGTCTGTCTAGACCTGCAGGAACCGTGTGCACACAGGCTCGTCTGCTCCCGTTATGGCCGGTTTAAGATGATATGGGCTACGCTGGACTTGGTCGTGGGCGCGCTGCTGAAGATGATACTCAGTGGATTTTAAGCGCGGGCCGCGCATCTCTCCGGAAATATGGCGACCATGCGGGTGCTGACGGCGTGCGGGCTGCTGCTGGCCTTCTGCGCGCTGGCGCTGCTCGCCGTAGCCATGAGCACGGACTACTGGTACGAGACGGACGCCCGCCGCCACCGCGAGCGCTGCAAGAAATACGCCGGCAAGCGAACTGACCCGGGATACATCTACATTTCCAGTCAGAACCTGCCGCTCCGCATGTTGCCCCAGTGGCCCGAGCGTGGCGCCGCGATGCTGAGGGAGAGGCGCGATCTGCTGCCACCCTCCTCGGCCATGGAGTCGCGCTGCAGTCGCAGGTTTAACTCGACGGCCACGGGCTTGTGGCGGAAATGCCATAGAGAGGGCTTCGATCAGGAGAACGAGGAGCTAATCTTTAAAGGTGAGACCTGCTGGGACGGCCACTGCAGGCCCTGCTTAGTGCATCAGTCCATGACAGTGCAGCAGTCTCTATAGAGACCAGGCAGCTCATTTACATGGGGCTGGAAATCACTACCACAGGAGAGTCGATACAATTAGGGTAAACATACACCAGCAAAAAGCTCCAGTGTTTAACGCCTACAGAGTTTACATAAGCTGAATACGGTAAGCCTGAGTAGGTCTTAGTTCAACATTACAAATGCTAGACAGCCCAATTGGTGTAAATGCAACATTGGCTTTTTGCTGCGTAAAAATGAAGAGATAATGTGCTCAGTGTTTTACGGAGCTCCGGCGCTATCCAAGGTGCTGATCCATGCACTTTCAGCTACCACAGCTTCACAGTTGAAGCTTGAGAAGAAATATAAATTAGACGCCATCAAATCTGTAAGAGACGTTTCAGGGGCATGTACATGAGCTATTACTTCTCAGCGAGTGAGAGTTTTAACCTTTTGACTTCGTTTTATTATTTATACAACTACTCACTGTTATTAGGCATATATTCTTAAAACTCTTCCCATATCATTTACTTAGAGTCATTTCCAGTCTAAAATACATAGTAAACATAGTAAGGTTGTTGTAGAGCGCACACACACACACACACACACACACACACACACACACACACACACCCTGAACGTCATAGGACTGGAGTCCTCACCAATTCAAAACTCCCAGGAGATCAAGACTTACTAGAGTCCCCAAAAACGTTCCATACCTGATGCAGAGGGCTGTATAAAACCTGAGAAATTATACTGTACTCTCCAGATCAGTCTCTGTCACAGAGAATTGGCCACAGAAATCAACTATTGTATATACACGAAGAGTTAAAATTAAAGTGTAGAGTTAAAGAAGCTTTAAAAACACCTTGCTAATTCTTTCTACCACTCCTGCCAGTGCTGAATACTAATACATAGTTTCTTAAAATGAATTTGTTTTTGTCCATAGGTTTGCTCCAGCGCTGTATGCCAGTGAAATATTATTATTCCTCCTCGAATATTCCACGCAATCTCCCAGTGAACATTACGAAGACAATACGGCAAGACGAGTGGCACGCTCTCCGTAAGTTATCGCTCATGGCATTTGGCTGATTGGCCAGGCCAGGGCCAGCTAATACAGTCACATAAATCAGAAGAACAGCTGACTGGGAACTCTTGACTTCTCTGAAATTGAACAAGAAGCAGAGAATACTACCTCCTCCTGCTAAGCACAGCCATTCACAGTGCTCATTCCTCCTGGCTGATTTTAATGCTGCCCAAGCACAGACAATTGAGGAATCTAAAAATAGATCTATATAAAAGGGGGAAATTGCACTTGTTCCTCAAAGGAAAAATAGTGCTGATGTGATGCTGGCAACAGATTGTACATGACTGTTTTAATGAATTTGCAGTACCTTTTCAATATTCTTTTGTCTGTTCTCATTCAAGGGAAGTGTAAATCCTAATTGGAATGAGGAAAATTATAAGATGCCTGAAGAGTGATAAATTCAGATAAAGTGCTTTTTTGCTTCGAAAACCTGCGATGTAACCTGTGATGAGAATGTCCCTCTTGTGAACATGTCACTGCAGATTTGCAGAGGATGACTGCAGGGTTCATAGGCATGGCTGTGTCCATCATCCTGTTCGGCTGGATCATTGGCGTGCTGGGTTGCTGTAAGCACAACGAGCTGATGCAGTATGTAGCAGGCCTGCTCTTCCTAATGGGAGGTGAGTTCTGTTTACATGCACTGCCCCTTTGCTCCACTATGTGGCAGGACAGTACAAGGAGAAAAACCACAAACAGTGTCATGGGGACAAACCTAGTCCGGGACAACAAAGGAAATGTACCAGTGAGACTGTTATTGCTACACAAACCCTTATGAGAAGAAGCTCAAAATATGGTAAACTAGGATCCTCTTTGTGTTTATTGGTTGAAATTAGACGGTCAATATGAAGCATTGTGTGTTTGATTTATTTTCCTCAAACGGAACCCATCAATCATTAAAAAAAAAGTCTGATTACATACAGCCATTTTAGACTGAGGTTATGTGTTAAGCAATAACTGGTCCTTGTAAATTTGAAATATTTCTTCTGTCACTTATTTGCAGTCACACCTGCTACCAGAATTATCATCATCAGCACTAATGAGATCAAAATGAATTGTTGTTCCATATTTACAAAAATACCTCATTGTGTAATCCTTAAAATCAGCCAGGTTGACATGACAAATCTTGCATTCCTCATGCTCACAACTGCATACCTTTACCATTAGTTTCACTGTAGTTGCTCAATACTTCCTAGTATTTTACTGAACAACATGAATCAAAACAAATCATTGGCATTTGCACGTTTTTGTCTCTTGTTATTCCCAGTTCCAAATGAGTTGGGAAGAGCCTCTGTGATTCCATTTCTGTATTTATTTTATTACTATAATGGTAAAAACCTCGATCAATGGGACACCATTGGTAGAGCTCCAAATGGTAATAATACGGATAGTGTACTGTACAAGACCTCAGATCAGAATCGATACTGTTAATATTGTGTTCTGTTTCTGACCTCTTAGGAACCTGCTGTATCATCTCTCTTTGCACGTGTGTAGCTGGGATTAACTTTGAGCTGTCTCGTTACCCTCGCCAACTGTACAGGCTGCCTGAAGACATCAGTCATGGCTATGGCTGGTCCATGTTCAGCGCCTGGGGTGGCCTTGGCCTCACACTGCTAGCTGGATTCCTCTGCACACTGGCTCCATCGCTTCACAGCCCTCAGACCACCACTGTACACAAACCGCAGCAGGAGAACGGCATGGCGTGATGGACTTGACAAGCGCACACACAGACGAGGTATATAGACCCATAGAAATGCATACCACAGGCTGCCAGAAAACCACCTAAACAATAATAATGTGCATGTACGTCCTGGAAAGACAGACTGAAGGATTTAATTTCATAGAAGCACACATACACACACACACACACACATACACACACACACAAGCAGACACACTTGCAAATGCACACACTTTTACCGAGCATACATCCTGTATGTGTCAGGCTCCTGTGCACCTCTTCAAACCATAGCAGCCAGAGTACGTTTATAGGGATACTGAGCAGTGAAAATAAACAGACGAAAAATTTGGAAGTAACAAAAACTGAACCTGCCATGTCCAAAATCTGTCATTGGGATTGTCTTTTATTCTAAATGTTTTTCTGTTCAAATGGTACAGTAATCTCTCTCTCTCTCTCTCTCTCTCTCTGTCTCTCTTTCTCTCCCTCCCCTCCTCCCTTCCTTCTGCTCTTCCCTTCCTTCTTAATCTGTCTCTTGCTCCTCTGTCTTTCTGCCCTTCTTCCCACTGCTTTATTTCTTCTCCCTAAAGGATCTGAAAAACTTTTAGTTAGGTAAAATGTTATGTCTTGGCGTGTCCTGGCATTGCCTGCTGCATAGAAAAGAGGATAAGAAACAACGAACAAAAGAAACACTATTTCAAGTGTCTTCCTGTACATGTTATTTCATTTGTGGTTTCAGCAACTTTATCACAAAAAGCAAAAAGAGAGCAAGAGCACAAAACACAGAAGGGAAATAGCATTGTCCTTTATCCTGATACAGTGTGTGACTATGTACTACATTCTTGAAATGTCTTGTATGAAAGAACATTTGAAGGGATTGAAAAGCAGTGTTATATGGGTTTGAAAAGATGAGATTTGTTTTGCCAAGATTTACTAAGTCTTTTATCTAATAAAAATGCTCAAAATCCAACATTTGTTGTCATCATGGAGAGAATGTTCTAATCTTCTGCGCAAGAAATGTATGATTGTTATATAAGATAAATGCCAAACCATGAATTGAGCACATATGACATGTCTACATGAGAGTCAACAAACAGACCATATGAATATGAAACAATATGAAACCACGAAACTTTCTTCAAGGGGTTTCATTAAAATTTAAATAAATCATGTGACAGAAAACTTGCAGGGACAGTTACAATGTCGAATAAACATTTTATGGCAATACAGATACAATGAGGTCTCAACTAAATGTGTTTTACAAGGCTTTCAAATATTTTGTACAACAAAGTCTGTGCTTTGTGAACAGCTCTTTCTATTTTTGTCCTTGTAAAAATTCCACATGTCCTCCCTCTGCAAACAGCTGGAACATGGCACCCACTGCTCGAGCCTTTTTACTAGGCCTCAACCTTACCACAGATTGGAACCCCAACAAAAAAACATGACGCCACATTCATTCCAGCGACCACAAGGCTGGGACTATTGCAAAACAATCAATATACTGTAGAAACCCTGAAGCCCAGAAGAAATTGATTATCTATGTATGTTTAACAGGGTCTACAAGGATTGTGTCTTTCATATGGAATAAAAATCCCCAGCAAAATATATTGTCTGGTTTTGCCTTTTAATTTGGGGCCCAAATGAATACTTCCAGAGTCTTAAATATGAGTAAGCCAGTTTTCACCCGATAAAAACTAAATTCATACCGTTTACTAGGTTTTAATAATGAGGAGGTTTATGCCTCATTATCTTGCCAAAATGTTTCTCACAACGATTACATAATAGCACAGCAGCATGTTTTCATATTTGATATTTGCTGCATGTTTGCATCTCCATTTCCAGTGACACATCATCTCACTATGTAGAAAATACTCATGCACTCACTCTCAGTAACAGCTGTATTCAGTTCAGGGTTGATGTAGATCATATCATAGGAACACTTGGTGTGAGGCGGGAATACATACTGAATGTGATGCCAGTCCATCACAGGGCACCATGCACACTCACATTCAAACCTGGGGCAAATTAAGGTAGCCAAACCACTGTTTTCGGACAGTGGGAGGAAAAAGGAGAACCCAGAGGAAACCTGTACAAACTCCACACAGACAATAACCTGAGTTTAGGCTTAAACCTAGGCTCAAATTTCCAAGGGTCCCAATATTAGTGAAGGGCACTGCATATATTTATTTTAATACTTACCAATTTAACTATTGGATCACAAGGGAATAACTATTAATACCTCCTGTAACATAACCAGAAGAAATAACCCCAGATAATGTAATATCCGAATTGCCATGTTTGTAAAGATCGCATTTAAATATTGTTTTCTACTATTAGGATTCACATCACATAATTCACGTATTCAATTATTCTTTGTAAATCCCCTGCAAGTTATCCTCTTGCACAATGTAAATTAGCACCAGGGCTCCTATCTACTGACTGACTCAATAAATGCACACAAAACAGGTCAATTCTGTATGGTGTAATCATACATAAATTACATATCCATCCATCCATCCATCCATTTTCTGTACTGCTTATCCTACACAGGGTTGTGGGGAACCTGGAGCCTATCCCAGGGAACTCGGGGCACAAGGCAGGGGACACCCTGGACAGGGTGCCAACCCATGGCAGGTCACAATACACACACACTTACACACCCATTCACACACTACAGATAATTTGGAAATGCCAATTAACCTACGCATATCACTGGACTGGGGGAGGAAACCGGAGAACCTGGAGGAAACTCCCGAAGCACAGGGAGAACATGCAAACTCTGAGCAGAGGCAAGATTCGAACCTGGAGGTGTGAAGCAAACATGCTTACCACTAAGCACCTGTGCCCTTCTAAACTACACATATGGTAGATCCAGACTAAAGCTCTTTATCAACTGGGGTTGAAGCAAAATTCTAGGAAATGTGAAGTGGGCAGATACATTTACTTAGCTATTTAACTATTTAACTATTCTCTTTCTACATATTACAGATCCACTGAAAGGCTCAGGGCAAAAAAAAGAATATAGATAAGTGAGAGATTCAATTCCCTCCCTTTCCTTTTTTCATTCTTTGGCACTAGCCTTTGATTATTACAAGAAAATTCTGCTCCTGTCCATATGCCCTATATCCATTTCAGTATGCTCTCAACTCTGCCTCAGGAAGTAGCTGTTAACCCACTTCTGGTATTTCACAGTTGTCTGTCTTGCAGTTGCAGTTTTCTGTGATCTACTGTAACAGCTTAGGTTGAGATTTAAATCGAAATAAACAGGGGTTGTTGTTTTTCTACACAGCATGTTTTTTTTCTGGCTTCAGAAAACTTTTTATTTGCATTTTTTTATTAGCCACTGGAACACACAGCAAACCAGAACATTTTAAGAAACCCAACACAGCCTCTCCTCATTTGCCCTGGTCACTGGTCATACAGTACATAACACTGCTACAGTATCGGCATTGTCAGATGTGCATAATATAGTACGTGAACACTCTCACACACTTAGACTTTTATTTTCTCTGGCTTTTCTTCTGGCTCTGAGACCTCAGAGAACAAATTCATTATAAACATCCGTCAAAACACAGGAACCTTCTTGTATAACACTCCTACTGCTGCTCTGTTGAAAATCCATTTCACTACAATGAATTCTCAGTGTAGCCCCTACTCCCATATACTTCCTTTTTTCACTGTCCCTCTGCTAAATTCACTTAAAATAACCTTAAGCAAGTGTTGCTCAAGCAGAAATGTCCATCAAGCTTCACATTCCAGTGTTTTAAACATTGGACCTGACATTTAGTAGTCGTGTGAGTATATGAGTGTTGAGGGGGTGTTGATGGATGTGTGGATGGGGGTTGCAGTGTGACGGAGCTGGAAGATGGAATGTGTTTGAATCGGGGTCCTCTGGGGGAGAAAGGCTTTGAGGTGAGGCAGACACGGGACAGAGGAAATCATAATCACACATCTCTGTATAAATAAGATTTCTCCACAAGCCCGCGTTTGTCCATCGTTCATACTTTCTCACTATCAAAAGTTTCTGTGGTGTTTTATCTCTCTAGCTAACAATTCCTCTTCTGTTACTGCATGATTTGACTTTTTATGTGGGAGGTGCTGCCTCAGTTTGTTTTTTTCTTCTCTAGTGTGCATTTGGGCTTTATCCTTTCAGGCCCCAATCCCAGACTGTGGTCTATACAGAGATTGGGCTCGGTGGCAGTTGCATGCACAGGATGTTTCCTCTCCCACATATCTGCGCAGCAGAGATCCAATTCAACTCACTGTTATGTCACTAACTTAGAACAGAGAGCAACACAGAGGACTACATTAATTACATGCTAAGAAAAGATCAGTGTGAAAGTATGTACACCAGCAATGATTGTTTCTGGTACAGTATGTTTAGTAGAATATTTTAGTATTTAGTATATTTAGTTATTTTATTTGGCAAGAAACACTATTATACGGATTTTAAAAAATATTCTTTTAAATGACAATCATAATCTCTAATCAGCTCACAGATGTTCAGGAGGAGTTTTGTTCATCTTGGAAAACTAAGAGGGATGGATTGAGATATAAAGAGGAAAGAAAAGCAAGCTTAGTAGTTAATCTTGAGGTAGCTCGAGTCGTTTGTTGTGAATGTGTGTGAGTGTGTGTTTATAGAGTCAGTATAGGGCTGTTATGATGAGCACCGGCTGCTGTTTACAAAATGATGACTTTACCTCTCTCTCACGCTCTCTCTCTCTCTCTCTCTCACACACACACACACACACACACACACACACACACATATATGCCCCCTCTCATACAGTTTTGCAGATACAGGCAAACACAGACACACAGAGGTACCGCTGTCTCTTTCCAGTAGTAGTGCTGCGAGGCTTTGCGGAAACTGACCACATAATGAGAATCATCTTGACAGCTAGTTAGAGCAAATATAAACAAATAAAACCCATCAAATGTACAAGCATCAAAATCTGTATTTAGTTTTTAGACATTTGACAATGTTTAACAAATATCATGACATCTGGGATTTAAGATAACTACAACTCCATCAAAACCTACTGTTCTTTTGTAGACTTGATTTATCAAACATATAAAAAAACAGACAGATTACACCACACTGTAGGTGTCATGTCTCTCTTCCCTGTCAGAGATTGCTCCAAGCAGAAGCCTTAGAGGAAGCAAAGAACCCGTAACTATCCAAAGAACCCTTGAGTAACATTTTGTAAAGAATACACATCACATTAACAGGCACTTTTTCTTCTGTTCATTCACATTTTTTACTTTTGATTCACTTTATTTTCACTATTCAGCAACCAGAAACCACATCCAGATGGACAGACTTAAGCTGCCGGTGAATAGAGGCAGAATATGCTGGCTTTATGCTGTCAGCAATTTCAATTTCCCTGGAATCAGTTCAAATTCTGAGAATAACCAAACAGGAAAGGCTTTGGTCCTTCCCCATGGGAACATGGATAGGCACAGGGGCATGTGCACATCATTATGCTGTTTAGTCTAGTGACTATGAAGCTGTGGTTATTAGGTGAAAAAGTAAGGATTATTTTAGCAGATTAACCATCACTTAGCAGAAATATTTACTGGAAGATACTGTCTAGACTCTGCTGAGGTCGGGAAGGGAAGAACAAGTCACTTTCTTTACATTACCCAATTTGATTATTCCTCCATGTGGTGTAATGGGAGAAGGTACACATACTTCTCTATGGCACAGGAAATACTTTCTCTCTGAACCAGCTTCCTGAGCACCACCGGTCATGCTCCTTAGCTCAGACTTTTAAAAAAAATTCTGGAAAAAAAATCCCTCCTGATCTCTTTGGGTTAAATAAACACACCTGAAATGTAAATCAGAAAAACCGAGTCTCAAAACAATGGAAGGATTTGTTGGATTAAATCGTGTAAGGGCTTATGAATTAAACACGTGTTATAAGCATTAAAAACACCACAAACTCGCAGGAAGTACATATATTTTAAATGACAATAAATCAATAAGCCAATAAGTCAGGGTGTCTGGAGTGTGTGCGCCACAGAGTAGTTTACTCTCAACAGCTGAAGATGCTTTTTCATAATAACTGTAAATTATTTACAATATTCAAATTCATTGTTTTCCTGAGCTGTCTACAGAAACATCCTTTTTCATACCTATGTGAGTTGAGCTTTTAAGAATGACACACTGATATTTCAACACTTTTAGAGTCTAAAGCAGCTTAAACCACCAGGGAAAAAAGCTTTCTTACATCATTAAATGTTCTAAATGTTCAAGTACTGGTTTTTAAGCCGGTTTAACCTGGTGCCATGGCTACGGATGATGAGCGAGATGAGCTCATGTTTGTCCTTGAGGCCGGATGAGATGTCCACTGTCTCCTGCAGGGAGCTCCTCACACTCTGCATGGGCTTCATTAGAGTTTTAGTGAACTCCAGCTCCTCTCTCTGCTCTGATTCATGACCTTGCTTGAACTTCACCTCAAGCTCGATGAGCGATTTCTCGACGCTGGAAAAAGCCTCAGTTATTTGATCGATCTCTCTCCTCAGGTACTTGCTGTACGTATCCTCTCCGTCCAGATCGTAGGAGATGCTTCTCCCGAGACTCTCCAGAACCCGCGCCGAGTCCTCGATGTGTTGCTTGATGCTGATGAAATCGTCGCGGATAACCGAGTCCCGGTCCTCTTCCACCAAACACGGCGAGCGGTCCAGCCACTTAAACAGCATCTGGCATTTCTCCGGGTCCTCGGTCTCCTCGTAGTCGCCGTCTGGAACGAAGAAGTGGTGAAAGGTGCCGTTTGATATCTCAGGCTGCAGAGGGCCTGTGTACACCGCGTTATAACAGGGCAATGAGAGCAGGGCTAAAACGAGCAGCTGGAAAACAGGCAGCATCGTGGCCGCTCTTAGCTGCGCGCAAAGCAGGGAGTGATGGAGGTGTTTGGAGGAGCAGAGAACCATAGCGCATTTTCACTCCCAGAGTCCTGCCCAAGTTACAGCCTCCCACCACATACTCGCACTCTCTCTCTCTCTCCCTCTCATATATGTACTCAGAAAAAAAAACTGAAGCGTCCTCGCACATTCAACAGCTTTTATTTCCAGCAAATTTCTTAACATGTGTAAATATTTGTATTTATAAAAAAAAACATTCAACAACTGAACACAGATATTTGACGAACGGGGGGGGGGGGTCAATATTAAAAGTAACAGTCAGCATCTCATGCTGGGGGGACGACGACAAAAGGTTATGTGTAATTTTTCACTGCATGGACAATTAAATGTCCTTCCTGTCTTAGGCGTCTTACATTACAGACATTGCAGTTTATTGCTCTGGCCACATCTGCAGTCCTCATATCTTCCTGCAGCAGGTCTATGGCATGTTCACGCAGGTGAGCAGGAATCCTGGACATCTTTCTTCTGGTGTTTTTCAGTAGAAAGGTCTCTTTAGTGTCCTAAGTTATTGTAACTGTGACCTTAATTACCTACCGCCTGTAAACTGTTCGTGTCTTCAGGACTGTTCCACATGTGCATGTGCAATAATTGTTTATGGTTCATTGAACAAGCATGAAAACCCTTGTTTAAACCCTTTCCAATAAAGATCTGTAAAGCTTATTTGGATTTTACGAAATGATCTCGTGAAAAAGGGACGTTCCTTTATTTTGCTGACTTTACTACGTGTCTACGCAGTTTCATTTAAAGAGAGCATGTTACACGTTTACTGCTCCTTGCTTGTATTTTGAAGCGCTCAGGCGCTGTTTGATGACGTCATCGCAGCTAGACGGCCTCTCGGTTATTAGTTGTTGTTAATGCTTAAACAAACAAACGTTCAAGTTCATCACTTAACAATGGAGTGTCAGTGTCCCGTCGCCACATTAATAACATAAACCGCGCATATCTGATAAAAACGACCTCTCTAGGTTTTCGTACCTTTCTCATCAGCCAACCATTGACTCAGTGATAGTCTCGAGTCTCAGGTTCTTGCTATAGTAATAATAATCTCAGGTGTTTTTGAGGAACCGATTTAAGCTGTGTATAAGTATCACGATTAGTAAAATCTACCACGCGTCGTTTTTTTCTTGGATTTGTTCAGCAGGGCACGGAATCGGTTCAGTGATTAGAACCAGTTTGTTTTTAATCATGTTTCACCAACCGGTGCTTAAAAACAGACGAACACTTCTGGAGCGGGCAGAAAAGTTTATTTCTGATGTGTATTTCACTGACTGTAATCTCAAAGGAAGGTGTGCTCAAAAGTTATTTCTAGTTTGGTTCTGTTTTGTTAGGGCTGTTGTGTTCTAACGTTCAGCATGTGTTCTGATCGACATAAAATCTCACATTTATGGATTATAACATGAAAGTCTACTTTTCAAATGAATAAATGAAAAAGTAAAGTTCTCTAGAGAATAAAAAAGGTTGCAACAACGTTCTTAAGTGTCCTGTGTACTCTGGCCTTCGGATAACTCCTGTGAGTTTATTAATTTACAGCACTGGCACCAGTAAAAGTCTGTTTATTACTTTCCTTTCAGACTTTATGGAGATTCCTGTCCTCTTGAGTCTCTCTCAGTGTTTCAGACTGCAAAACGTATCCCATTCTCAGAGGCAGTTCAGCAGAACTTTGAGCCTTGCAAAGTTGGTGATGCGTTTGGACCCACGTAAGGTTACCCTGAACTTAAGTTATTTATTTATTATGAATTACTATTTTATTCATTTTATGTGGCACCAAAATGAGAGAACATTTAAAATGGTGCTCATTATTATGGCAGGTGGTGGACTTGCTGGTTCAGACTAGTCCTAAAAATTCCAAATGAGTGGAAAGAGAAGGAGGTTCATCTGAGATGGGAGAGTGATGGAGAGGGAATGGTATGGCGAGACCAAGAACCGGTCCAGGTAAATGAGTTTGGAATAACAAGACTAGCAATATGAGTAGTCATCACTGTGATTATTTCTGCAACATACAAAAACCTTTTGTTAGGGTTTGACCAAAGAAGGTGAAAAGACGAGCTACATCCTGACCGAGTGCCTGAAACAGGATGAACCCCACAGGTTAGTTATGTCTAGTCCTGTTAACCAGATTCTTTAATGTGGATTTTGGAGAGAACAGACTGATGATGAAATATAAAGAAGAGTTAGGAGTCAAATGAAAGTTTTGGGAGCATAAAATTGTAAACAACCAGCCTGCAACACCAACCTCCCTACCTCCACCCTTTTGTCTTGCTTTCTCTCAAATTATATCTGCCCCTTGCATCTATCAGCCTAGATCACTAATGTCAGACATGATATCACGCTTTCTGTTTACTCTTGCCTTCATCAGTCTGATTTTTCATGAATGTGTTACAGCATGACCCTGTATGTGGAATTAGCTTGTAATGGATTGTTCGGGGCTGGACAGGGTTCCATGATAGCTGCCCCTGACCCGAACAGGAAGTACACTCTACATAAGGCTGAGCTTGTTGTTTTTAATCAAGATGTGCAGGAGCTTCTCACTGACTTTGAGATGCTTGTGGACCTTGTTAAGGTAAGAGACACTGTTCAACTATCATGTCATATAAACTGGATAACAGTTCCAATATTTGAATTGACATTCATGGAAAAAAAAGCGGTTGGCCTATATTCTTTCTCTTGTTTTTACTTTACTTAGGTGCTAGGTGAAGGAGACCAGCGTGGATATCAGGCTTTGTTTACAGCAAATGAGATGGTAAATCTATGTGACCCAGCCAATCCCAGCTCTTTCTCTTCAGCCCGCAGCCTGGCTCAAAAGTTCTTCAGCCAAAGGAATGGACAAAGCCAACACATTGTGCATGCCATGGGCCACTGTCACCTTGACACAGGTTTGAAACGTTACTTTGTCATACCTGCATAAATGGTGATGCTAGGTAAAGAAGAGGACTGCAATTCACATTTGATGCTGCTGGTGTTTTATTTCCCCAGCCTGGCTGTGGCCATATGAAGAGACCATCAGAAAATGTGCACGCAGCTGGGTCACAGTAATCCGCTTGATGGAGAAGAACCCACAGTTTATCTTTACTTGCTCACAGGTAATTTAAATACGTCCTTTGCTCTAGAGGAGCTAGAAAGGGCTTCTGTTTTGAATCATTTCTGCTGTAGAATTCTTTAAGTTTCCCTCAGAGGGACAGACTAAAGCTGAAGAATCCATTAGTCTGTGTGTTTTTCATTTAGGCACAGCAGTTTCAGTGGGTGAAGAGCTGGTATCCAGGCCTGTTCTCCCAGATCCAGCACTTTGTGCAGAAAGGACAGTTTATTCCAGTTGGAGGCACTTGGGTGGAGATGGTGATCATTTAACTTTATTTATACACCATTTGTATTCTGACAGAGAGA
>JAOUWY010034843.1:0-14199 GCA_025728095.1 Prietella phreatophila | reverse complement strand
ATAAGGTTTCATTTATTTGCATCCACTTTTGCATCGTCTTATTTGTGGTTAAAAAAATAAAAACATTTTAAAGATGGTTATTTTGATTTTTGTGAATCTGAGAGCAACAGCACTACTAGACACAGAATGGTATGAAGCGAGGCTGTGGGCTACAGTAGGTGTTACTAGCCCAGAGCTATAGGTTCACAAAGCCAATCAGTGACAGTCGTATCACGTGATTTTACAGAGTGACACGCCCCCTACATTTAGCTCCATTTGGGCTGAGATCTCTTAGTCCGTTTTAGGTGATGTTTCCGATCTGCGTTAGGCGTGTTATGGACTTGGGCGTAATGAACGTGCACAAAGTGGATTATTTACTCTATTGTCCTTTTCACCATAAAGTGTGCTTGGGGGAGAAACTAAAGGATGAGAGACTGAGCACACAATGGCTAATTAAAGTGCAAATTACACAAAAAGGACATACGATGAGCATCATTTTTTTTGTTTTTCATTTGAATGTAATGGTTACAGCTTTTCTGGTCCCATGTCTGCCATCCAGAGGAAACTCAGCATGATCCCAGTAAAGCATTACAGGCTTGAAACACTACAAAAATCTAAATTACTAATGTGCTTCCAGAGCTCATTTAAGTAATTGTGTGTGTGTGTGTGTGTGTGTGTGTGTGTGTGTGTGTGTGTGCTCTCGAATATAATTATGTACAGCATTTAACAAATTCCCTAATCCAGAGCAATTTCCAGATTATTATCATTATAATTGTTGTTGATGTTGTTGCTGTTATTATTATTATTATTAGTAGTAGTAGTAGTAGTAGTACCCTACTAGTATAATTGTTGATATATTGATAGATATTTTGGACCTCCTATCTAATATCACCACCAGCTGCCACTGGACATCAAGCCACCCATTTTCTGGATTGTTTATCATCCAATCAGCTTCTTTGGACTGCGAAGGATACCCCCTAAGCACAGGGAGAACATCCAAACTCCAGCCACACAGGGTGGAGCCAGGAATCAAACCCCCAACCTCAAACGTGCAAGGAAAAAGTGCTAACCACGAAGCCAATGTGCCCCTGCTACTAGTCTTGTTTAGACCAGGTAATAAATAAAATGAACCTGGACAAATTCCCAATTCTACAAATAGTGCTAGCTGAATCATGCATTTGGGTATTTTGAAGAAAATAAGCATTGATGTCTTCAATACAAACATCTCTAGGCTAGTCGTTCTCAATCGCTAGCTACATCTCCAATGGCTGCCTTCTCATACTTCTAGTGCTAGTAGTGTTTTCACGGCGAGAAATTAAGTTAGACATGGCATATTATTAACACCCAGATGTTGTACTAAAATCACATACAAGACATGTTAGGCACTGTTGATAATTCAATAGGTAAGTGGTAGCCTGCTCTAGCTAGTGAAAGACTAGGAACCAAAAGAGATTTCTTTTTTTTTTGATATACAGAGCAAGAAATCAAGAAAGTTTAAACTGAGCATGGGAATTCAAACCATTGGATGTTCCTCTGAATGCTGTTCTGGCGAGAGTAATGACATGAGATATATACATACTCATGCTTTTCTTTCATGTCCATGTAGTGAAAACAGAACTGTACAGTATTTAAAACAACACGAACTTACAGAAATCTAATTCTACATACTCAAGAACACAGTGTGTAGTCTTTAGTGCATGGTATGTCATTTGAGATAGCTGTGGTCCTGGAGTGACCCTGTTCTGCATATTTCTGTGCTTTCTCCTGTTCTGCATATTTCTGTGCTTTCTCCTGTTCTAACACTACGATGTACAAGCAGGGGTTCTCCAGGACCAGGGTTTGGAACCGTTGCTCTAGGTAACCATTTACATATCTGCAATCTTTCATTTGAAAGTTCATTCCTCCATGTGACACGGCTTGCTATAGCAAAGCATGCACAATAAAACAAACTTAAAAACTTAAAAAGTAACGGTCCATGCCACAAGATGAACTTTTGCATGTCATGATGTTTATTATAATCATCAAATGACAATGTTTCATCGTGTGACATGCTTATAGCAAGCCATATAATATTATGAAGCATTCATATGAAGGGTTTTGTAGTTACATAATAAGATACAATGCATAAAATGTTGCTACACATTTCATGAATTGCGACTATGTAAATAGAAGAGCATGCATTTTAGTTTCCGCTTCTGTATGAAGTTGTTTCCTCAGGCCTCTCTGGTCACATATATTTGAACAGTTCATCACAATTATTTAGAAACTAGAACTACCCAAAATGCAAGTGGCCAAGCAGTGAAAAACAACAAACGCCAAAATAATTGGAGAAATAGTGTACCCAAAGAAGAAAAAAAGGATCAAATAGGGTAGGAAAAAAGGGCATACTTTTCGCAATGGTGATTCAGATGACCGGACAATCTTGGGAGATGTCTGTGAAGAGATCAAGAGAATTAATGTCTTGTTGACGGCTCTTCAGAGATATCTCCTATAGTACTGTACTCGACTACTAATGTCAGTTCATTTTCATTTAATCATTTACCCGGGTTATATTCTCCCAGATTTCTGACAGCCACAAAGCCATGTGTAGCCATCCTTAGTCCTCACTCTTTGCCTTACATCCTGTGCCCGAATTAGCACACATTTAAATGGAGTTACAGTCTAGTCATTTTTGATGAAATTTCATTTGCTTTCACTATACCATTTAACTTCAGATTTTACCTGACATCATGGTGTATATCGATGATTCGTAAGAATGTGGCATAACTGTGACTCTAAAAAGATAACTGTTTACCAAAAAGTGAGTGAGAGGGTAACGACAGTATTAATGAAAGAGGCAACCAAGAGGCCAAGGATAATGCTTACTGCGTTTCTACCACCACCATGCTTCATTGTGGGGGTGATGGAAAGGTGTTGAGTAGTGTTGGCTTTCACTTAAACATATGATTCTTCAGGCCAAGGCAAAAAAATTTACATTTTAGCCTTACCAGACCACAAAACCCTTTTCCACATCTTTGCTAAAACTTTGCAAACTCCAAATGGGCAACTCTTCCAAGGCCCAGCTATGCTTATCCTGTGAACAGTTTCTCCCAGCTATGTATCTCTCCAGCTCTTTCAGTTACCCTTGGCATATCGGTTGCTTCTCTGACCGATGCATCCCTTACCCAGTCACTGACTTTTGGTGGACATCCTCCTCCCATATTTTTTTAAATAAAGAATCCTTGATTGATACTTCTCCAGACCGTTGTCCTGGACTTTGTCCTTGGGCTTCATGAGGTATGTTCTCTAACAGACTCTTGCATCTTACATGAAGGTTTATTTATATTCAGATCATGTGAGACTAATTGCACACAGTTGAACTCCAAGCAACTCTGATGGCAACTGCTTGTACCTTTCAGAAAAACGGGGGTGAGTCACAACATTGTCCATCCTCCCTTACACACACATTTCAATATCCTGAGCTAGCAGGTTTATGTTCGTGGCATATAATCCTGATAAAGCTCATTTAATCCAAGTTTTTTTCCTGATGTTACAAACTGTGAAAATGTTCATATTTATGAAGGCACAGTACACTAAATCGCAGCTGCATTCAACATTCTATATAAAATGTAATAAATGTACAGATAATGCATTATTAATGCAGTATTCATAGAAGGTGTTACCATGAAATGTGTACAGGCACAGGACAAAAGGCAAAGCTACAGGACAGACTGCAGAGACAAACATTAGACAGTGGAAAGGAGTCAGGAGATGATGGCTACACCAACACTGTTCATGAAAACATAATAAAACACTGACATATGTATCACTATTATTTATATCACTATTCTTTTTGTTCAAAGGCAAATAAAACTCAATGCTGCCTTCACCCAGAAAAAAGGTTATAATAAACCATGTGCACGTACAGGAGATCAGTGAAAAACAACACAGATTCTCAAAGCAGAAGAATCGTTGTGTACCTTCATAGGGGCCAGCTGAATGGGTGTGATGTAGGACGGGTCTACCATGGGTTTGGGCCGGTTGGCCGTGTCTGCCAGGAGGCTCTGCCATTGCTGAGGCAGCCCGGTGAACTTCTGCTCACGGGGGTCAAACCCTGTGTGCACGCGATGCTCAAAGTTTGAGGGGGCCGAGATTTCCAGTCTTTTCTTCTTCTTTCCAAACATGTTGGAAAAGCTGGACAGACCTGGAAGCACAAAAAGCAGAACATTAAAATATAAATATATATAATATATATAATATATAATAAAATATAAATATATTTTTTTTCTTTTCGTAAACAAGCACATTGCCTGGCTTTAAGGCTTTCTAGTAGATAATAAAGAAATAGACACATTTCAAATAGCAAAAAAATCATAAAATGGAACAAACTGTTCAGGTCCTCACATGGATTAAGGATCCTTGCCTTTCAAATGTTCCATCAAGCCACATAAATGCAGAATAAGAATATTCTGCTGGATTTTACAATACGTATTGACTGATCTTTCTGTGTTCATTCATGCATTTGGTGTAATGTTATATTACACTAATCGGACACACAAGCTCTTATGAAACTTCCAGGCATGAACTATAATTAATCCAAAGCCCTTGTATCTCAGAAAAGTCATGTACTATAATTAAACAGCACATAGAAAGCCAAGCCTTTGTATCTCTGGCTATTTAACATTATTCCTAACATCGTGAATTTTGGGGGGATATACGAATGCAGACATGATTTCATGTCCGTGGGTATTTACAATACAACTTAACAAGAGAAATGAAGTTAAAAAAGTAGATTTGCTTCACCAGAAAGAACTGCAATCTGTTCCTCAAATTAACATTGAACAGAGCGGGAATCCATTCATTAGTATGGGAATATATTTGTAATCGAGATGTGCATCAGAGACCTTTAGAAGAGAACAGAAGAGAGTTTGCAGGTGACTTATCAATCCCTTTGTGTTTTCACTTCTAAACAGATCTCAGTTTATCACGATCATGCCTCACTTTTGTTGGTCGCTGTCATTCAGGGAAACAATGGTGCCCTTCAGCTGTGACACACTGAGCTGTACACCGTGCCTGGCTGACCTACGCACTGCCAGTTGGGCTGCCAACGTGTGCACACGGACAAAGGGACAGCCGGCATGAGTGTGAGAAAGAGGGACGAAAAGAGTGCTGTGAATAAAACAGGCTAGATGTTCACTAGTACGTCGTATGGAAATACAGCGTGGGCAGAGCTCTTCTCCGTTCAATTGCTTAACATGTACAAAATCAGTATGCACAGGCTGCTAAATCTGGAGTGATATGAGAAGCAGCTGAGATTCAGATCGCGTACTTAAACCAATAGTGTTATTTGCATGAATGAAAGCTCGGTCTCCCAGCAACACCCGAGAGCGTGCATCGATTGAAAAAATAACAGGGAAGATCATAGAGCTGATTAATTGGATCAGGCTCATTCAATATCCTGCTCAGACGAGAATTATGGACAGACTAAGTCACGGACACACGGACAACTTGAACACACAATGCCTCTACCATCTAGTGGTGGAGGCATAAAAATTCCTTCTGGATAATGATAATTAGATGTTTTAGTCTTCGTCAACCTAGACTTGTAACAAAATATTCCAGCGCTTTGATCCACACCTTACCCCTGAGCGCATCTGTGCAATAGATCTCCAGCCTGGTGCCAAGCACCAATGAGGCAGAGCCTCCATCACTGAGAAGAGAGAGCTAGATGCATATATCAATAAGGCCTTATCATATATCCACACCTTAACCTCTCCAGCCACTGTGAGTTCTACTGTAAAGGAGGAGGTGGACAAAGGCAATATATCAACTATAAGGGTCTTAATGCAAGCAAAGTCACCCATTGCCCCTAGTTCCCTGGGACCCACTTGTGGCCCCATAATAATGTCTAGGCACAATGAATATCTAGTGATGAGGTATGGATTGGTCAGTGCCCTTGCCATTGCCCAGGCCTTTTTCAGTGACATACTGACATTCCTGATTTGTTTTGTTATATTTTATATGCATTCCTCTTTTCATCGACAGATCAACAACATATTAAACATGTTCATCAAGTTCATCTCTACACTCCTCAAGAAAAAATTCTATGGCTACGTGGAAAAATGTTCCAGCAGCTTTCCATAGACTTCCTGGGCCACATCTTTGATCAGTAGGGGCTCAAGATGAATGACACCAAGCTCAAGGCAATCGCAGAATAGCCACAATCCTGCTCAGTGAAAAAGCTTCAAAGATTTCAACGTCACGGGGTATAGTTTAAAGACAAGTTAAAGCCTTCCTTTCTTTAAGAATGAAGATAGAGTGAACAAGTATGGCGATTATGAGCAGGGTTGTGGCGCGTTCATAACTTCCCTTTGTGTCCTGATGAGCTGTTGACTCTCTTTAAAGTATGAATAAATTTTTCTCATTCCTTGTACATGTACCATCTGCACAAAATGACATGCTCAACACTGCATTCTTACATCGATATCAGCTTCCTTATTCCTTTTCTGCTGACTGGTCAATGAGCTCGCAGTAACACCTACACAATGCAGGCATGTTAACTTTCCTTTTCCCTTCTGGCCTCATGCCAACTATCTATGTTTTATTGGCTGAATGTGTCAGTGTGCGTGTAGCTGTTGCTACTGAGAGTTGTAGTCAAACACAAATAACACAACACAAAACACAAAACCCAAACTAAACAATGAATGCGAATAAATAAATTTGAGTGTCAGCGATGTTGACATTGGAGATAGCATTCTGCGCATGCGTACTCTTCAGAGGCTTTGGATTCCCATTAATCCATTGGCTACGGAGTAGATTATCAGACAAGACTATCCCCCTCCCATTGTAATTTAGTTAATGGACAGATGAAGGAGTGAATTGGCACTGCATGGGCAGTCTATTTCCTGATCTATCAGGACAGAAACAAGCTATTTTTGGTTTGTTCTTATAGAGGTGGGAATGTGTAATATATATAAGACAGACAGCACACAATAAAAATGGGGTCTGTGATTTTCAAATCAAAATATTTGTAGTTCTCCTCACATTCAGGTATCCATCAATAAAATGTTGTGGAACATGGGCTTTCAAGAGATGAGAATACAGGAGACCAGAATAACCAACTCTGCTCTATATGTGAGGATTGGCGTTAATCTCTCCCTGAAGAGAACACTGGACAATCGTGTGTGCCCATGGGTTTATGCATACAGGAGAGGACATTTGCATTCTTCTCTCCAAGTACAATAAGCTCAGCTGTGATGTTTTATAAGCAGCAGATTGAAGGGATCCACGGCAGAGCTGCAGATGTCTCGGAGAAAGCACACCTCCCAGACTGGTAGCTGTTATGTTATGGGGGGAACTAGCTAGTGAGAAAATGCGAAGAAAATTTAGAAATAAATCCACTAACAGCAACCAATCTGAACAAAAAAACCCGGTGTACTCCTCTGTCAATCACGCCTACCACCCACCACTCCCCCAAAAACAGATTCATCGGAGCCCAGCTGATCATTCTGAACATCAGGCCAGTGTCAAAGGCATTAACTCAACAATGACAAATCTCTACATAGTACAGACTGCACTTGAATATAATGGATCATTTATAACGCCACCTTACATATGAAATGTACACCAGCACTCTTATAGTACTGGCGACCAGTTCGTGCCAATACTTAAGACCACAGATTTGTACTTGCAATTCACACAAGCAATGTACTCTTACAAACTGCATGTGATAACACAATTTAACAATCACACATGTAAAAAAAAATAAACACGTACAGTTCTAATGACATGCAGTATCCAAAAAATGATTAAATGCGCACATTAATAGCCTCAGGGACTGATGCAATCAGGGGCCATGGCAGTGAAAGGAGAAGCTTTGCACTTGACCTGAAGCTCTGTTTGTCCCTGAACCATCTGTCACCATCTGAAGAACGGCAGGCATTTCCCGCCCGGAGCAGTGCAGTGGCATCATGGGGCAGAGCAAGGCCTGGCCTTTCCCGAGAAGCCCTGCTAACAAAACAGGGCCCAGCACTATTTTAGGCCCTTGTACACATGTGCTGTTAAGTTACTCTTTGCAAGGCCAACTGGCTGCAGACCCCCTACTGCTTGAGGCCTAGGGAGCATTTTGTACACATAGCACAATTAACTGACCTATGACAAGCATGTTGTATAGGCAGGTTGGTTGGTTTTAATTTTTTTGCATTAGTAAAACTGAAAGACAACAGAAAGGGAGAAAATGTAACAGCATAGCATGTTTTCTATGTTTAAGAATTCTCAGTCGTCTCCAAATGTAGAATTGCAAAGCAATGTTGACTCCATTTGACATGTTTCTATACCACTGGAGTATCTGGGCTTTGTACGATTACTCACCATCAGGTCATCTTAAATAAGAGCCTGTATATGAAATGATCAAGACATGTGTCCATATAAACAATGCTGAGGAGTGTATGGTCATTTCATATACAGTGCTGTGAAAAAGTATTTGGCCCCTTCCTGATTTCTTCTGTTTTTGTGTACATCTCTTACTGAATAACTTAGTATATCGTCTATACTAAATTGTTTGAGAAATTAAAACAAAATCTATTATAAACAGCAAAGGCAACCTGAGCAAATGCAAAATACAGTTTTTAAATGTTATTTATTGAAGCAAAAAAGTTATCCTGTGGTCATACTGGGCCAGTGGTCAAATTTATTTGCCCACGTAGTTAATTTCCCACAAATATGAAACTGCATTCATAATGGGGTTCAGCTGGACTAGACACAACCACGCCTGATTAACTTTCTCAACAGCATGAAGTTGGTTAAAAAGTCTTGCCCAGTAAGAAATTCCAGAAATGATAAAGAAGGTAATTGAAATACATCAGTATGGGAAGGATTACAAACCTATTCCGTAGGCTCTGGGACTCGAAAGGACCACAGTGAGAGCCATTATCTCCAAATGGAGAAACTCGGCACAGTAGTGAACCTTTCCAAAAGTGGCCGACCTTCCTAAATTCCTCCAAGAGCACAGCAGGAAGTCACAAAAAAGCCAAGGACAACATCAAAGGACCTTCAGGCCTTTCTTGCATCAATAAAGGTCACTGTTTATGACTCCACTATCAGAAAGACGCTGGGCAAAAAGGGCATCCATGGTAGAGTGGTGAGGTGAAAACCACTGCTAACCCAGAAGAACATTAAGGCTTGTCTGAATTTTGACAAAACACACCTAGATGATCCACAAAGAATGGCAGAATGTTCTGTGGACTGATGAGTCGAAAATGGAACTGTTTAGAAGACAGAGGTCCCGTTACATTTGGTGTAAACCAAACACAGAATTCCACAAAAAGAACATCATACCTACGGTCGAGCATGGTGGTGGAAGTGTGATGGTGTGGGGATGCTTTGCTGCTTCAGGGTCTGGACAACTTGCAATAATTGAGGGAAACATGAATTCTGCTCTCTACCAGAAGATCCTAAAGGAGAATTTCTAGTCTTCAGTCCGTAAGTTGAAACCAGTCCTAGAAGTAAGTGGAAGACTGATGTCCAGTTATCGGAAGAATTTGGTTGCCGTTATTGCTGCACAACCAGATTTTAAGTTGAAGGGGGCAATTAGTTTTTCCACATCGGTGATAGGTGTTGAATAACTTTTTTGTTTCAATAAAAACTGTATTGTGTATTTACTCAGGTTGTTTTTGCCTTTATTTAATTTAAAATTACTTAGAAACCAGAAGAAATCCCAGCACTGTACGCTTAACTAAAAGTTAAATATAGCATCCTAAAGGATTTTAGATTGTGCCATTTGGGAAACATTTGGGGTGCTTTAATATATAAAGTATATAAAGTCCTGTTCTGTTGATCTTCTTGGTGTGATTCTTAGAGGCAGGTGAGACGACAGCAATTTCACCCAAGTTCAGACTGAAACAACCAAGCATGCTGGGTATTGTGGTTGCAGGAAGAGATTTTTTGAGATGAGGCAAAGTATGTAGCTGGAGTGTGGCAGAAATATGTTTTGGATATCAAGACCAAAGGAATGGGATGTAAAGGACAGGACAGAACGGGAAAGACACAGAAAGGAAAAGTAAGGAAAATTGAATTTATTTTGCAACAGTTTTATTTGGTAGTTTTTCTGACCAATGAATTTAAAAAACTGAAGACGTTTTCGGCCCAGCCCCTTGGTTTAATTATGTGGCGTATGAAACTAAATCAAATGAACCGCTAATGAACCAAAGATTCTCTTTCACAATAGAACCGGTTTGGAGAGTTAGAACCATTAACTACACAAAAATCCTAAAACAGTAGCTCTACCTGTCTCCTGGTGATGAATTCCTCATAATTAACAAACTATGATAAATGAGCAATAAAGTCAATCGAAGCTGAAATGAGATAAGCTCTGACTTTAAATGTACATAGTCTTTTACAGAACATTAGGGGAGAAAAAAAAACAATGAATCAATGAGTAAACAACATTTGGAAACTCTTCTGTGGTTTCATTCAGGGAAAAAAAAAACCACATTTAATCTGCAAAGGAAATAATATATAATAATGGGTACCAAAATATAATCTGTTGTGTTCCCTGTAAACACTAAATATAATTCAATAAAAGCACTCTGGAAGAATGACTCCATCTTACCTGGTACCAGATTCATTTGTCCACTTTCATTAAATAACAACTCAAGAATTTCATAATATTCACTTCCACAAAAACGTCCATAAGGGTATGTAATGTTGGAAACACATTCCCCGGCTCTTCACTGTGGGTGTAGTAGAGGCCTCGCCTTGGGCTCACTCATTCACGCTCCTGTAATGACCAAAGAAACACTGCCAAAAAAAAAATGCCAACGCCAGCAGCCTAATGCAGACAGGCTAAGCCCGGGCCATTGGGATGCGGGACAGCAGAGACTCTCCCAGGCTGACACCATCCTCCTGTGTGTGCCCTGAATTCCTACTCCAGCACTGCCTCTCATCTCCATGGACACCATGTCACCTTGCGTTGACTAACTAACACACAAACCGGCACGCACGACATCCGTGCTGTTCTTCCACAGACAGAACACCCACCGTCTATCACACTGTGTGAGTGAGTGTGTGAGTGTACAGTCACCCAAGTGAAAAGAAAGAGTCAGAGAGAAATAGAGATAGAGAGAGAAAGACAGCTGCTACAAGCAGTGAGGACATAGACTGTCATATACACACACACACACACACACACACACACACATCAGCATACACATGCTAGACAACACTAAGAGATGATACCGTTCAGAAGTTATTTATTTCACTGAAGAACCCATCACCAAAAAGGGTGAGAAACACTTCTCAACGAAACAAGACTATGTAACTAGAGAAACTTCCAGAGCTTCAGGAGCTGTGTGAAGTCTGCAGTAGCACCACACCTCTTGCACTCCACATGCTATTTTTACCCACATCCCCACAGCCCAACTGTGGCATGCTTATTAGGGTGAGGGCTGCGGGGGCATCTGGGCTACTGGTGCAGATAACATAGAAACCCACCAGATCAGCCAGGAACATGAGAACAGCCATCTTAAGCATCCAAAGCATTTTCGAGAGGCACTTTTAACTTGCTCCACAGCCTGAGCTTCACTCTGAAAGATTTAGCAATACACAGCGTCTAGCATAAAACTGGTATTTAAAGTTTTCAGGTTTTTTGTCATGTTACGTCTGCAGCTCAGTGTTGCATCTCTCAACTCGAGCGTTCGACACAGTTTTCTCAGTGTTTAATCACTACAGTTAATTACCAGTCAACTGCATTTTCCATTTTTAACAAATTAAAATGTTCGTCAATGTACATTTCAGTGTTTTTTTTTCCTTCTTCTTCTTTTGAGCCCTAATTTACCAAAACACTTCTTTACATGCTTGTGCAACAAAAAGATGGTTGCATAATTCTTTCAGGTTAGTGCCGTTAGCAGCGCAGGACTACAGCACCCATCAGCCACTGAACTCCACATGTTCATGGGATACACCAAGTCACATGATCACAAACACCTGAACCACGTTTACGCACAATGAGCACCAGTATTTTAGTCACGTTTGTTTAGCACTCAAGTTCAAGTTCACTTTATTGTCATTTCAACCGTATACAGCTGGTACAGTACACAGTGAAACAAAACAACGTTCCTCCAGAGCCATGGTGCAACATTAAACACACTAACCACATGAGACGACATGGAACTGAATAAGATCTCCACATTTCTACATAAAGTGCAAGTGCAGACGTGTGCTAAAAACACAGGACAGTACAATACTACAAAAACAGGTACAGTGACAGTGTAGCACCGAACAGTACACAGTTTTAGTGTCGAAGTGTCTGATATAATAGGTAGTGCAGAAGATAGGTGCAAAAGAGTAAGAATATAATTTAAAAATTGAGGAGTATGGTGTGTGTGTGTGTCAGTCCAGTCTCTGAGAATTGAAAAGTCTGATGGCTTGGGGGAAAAAATGAACTCTTCGGTGCCTTTTGCCAGACCGCAGGAGAGTGAAGAGTGTGTGAGGGGTGTGGTGTCATCCACAATGCTGGTGGCTTTGCGTATGCAGCGTGTGGTGTAAATGTGTAAATTCCCCTATGATGGAGGGTAGAGAGACCCCGATGATCTTCTCAAATATCCTCACTATCCGCTGCAGGGTCCTGCGATCCGAAGAGGTGCACGGAAGTTTTCTACACATTTCACTGCCTTTAATCGCTATCAGACTTTGATTTTAGTTTCAATTTGACCGAGTCTATTTAAGTTACCGACACACTGCAACCATTATGACAAATAGCACACAAAAACTTCATTTATATTTAGTTTCTTCTCGAATTACTGTGCATTATTAGGGATCTTAATGAGTCTTAGATTAGATCTTAGTCGGTTGGAATTGTATTGTAAATGTAGATACTAAGCACGTTGGTTCACGATGTAGTTCACCAACACTCTGCTCATAACTATAACACTATGAAATAATAAGAACATACATTCAGACCTTATAAAATATACAAACACATCCACATAGCATAGCCAACAGACATGGAAAGTTACCTTTATTGAAACTCCAAGACACTTTCGAATTTAAAACATATGAAACATGTTACTTTGCCTAGAGGGAGACATCTGTACACGATCGCTGTGGCTGATGGACAGAACAGCACTATTTTGTTCTCATGAATGAAAGGCCAAGCTTACTGAGTCAGCAAAGTCTTTTAAAAAATGACACCTGAACATCTCTGGCCATGTCTGACCTCTAAACAGTTGAGTCATGGCCCAAGGATACACCCAGTAATGCTGCAAGTTCCATCTGAGAGAATTTCTGATAGGTGAGGGCTGTTTTGCTTGTATTCTCTCATTTGTAAGTTGCTTTGGATAAAAGCGTCTGCTAAATGAATAAATGTAAATGTTAAAAGCCAGTACATATGGGACTATTAATCTGGCAAGCACAAGCACTATTGTATTTTCTTCTGATTTAAGTTCAAGTTCAAGATGTATTGTTGTCATTTCAACCACATTTAGCTGGTACAGTTCACAGTGGAACCAAACAACGTTCCTCCAGGAACCATGGTGCTACATAAAACAACACACTAACCACATGAAACGACTAGGGCTGCAACTAATGACTGTTTTCATTATCGGTTAGTTGGTCGATTATTTTTTCGATTAATCGGATTCTGCAAGCTTTCAGGTTAGTCAAAAACTAATGTGTTCCATTTGAGATGATATTACCTTTCCTAAATTCATACACTAGACCAGTGGGTCTCAACCTTTACTGAGCTTTGGACCCCTAGCATATTTCGAACAATCCACATGGACCCCCTCACGCCACAACAACTATAGGCTATATATTTAACAGTCATTTCTACATATGTTGCTTTATTTTATAAATATTTTACATAATATTAACATTAAAATTTTATAAAAACATTCAAGATTTTATTTTTTTTATATATTTTATTGTTGGTGTGGCATTTAATTTGACTCTCTGAATTATCCTTTGTTTATTTTATCCATCAACGCAACACTTGAACTTCTCTACCACTCAAATTTTTATTTCATTTGTAAATAAATTTAAAATAAATCTATCAATGAACGATATTTTTGCGACTAAACAAACTGATTCATTTTAAAACATCTCATTTGACAAAAAATATATACATAATAGTATGTGATTGTTCCCTGTGATGGATTGGCACCCTGTGCAGGGTGTACCCCGCCTTGTGCCCGATGCTCCCTGGGATAGACTCCAGGTTCCCCGTGACCCTGAAGGAAGGATAAG
>JAOUWY010034830.1:0-14246 GCA_025728095.1 Prietella phreatophila | reverse complement strand
TTGGTCCGATGTGACGAGTTTAAATGTTTTGGTTAGCCCGTAAAAATCCATAAATTAGCCGCATCGTTGTTTAAGCCACAGTCTTCAAAGTCTGTGCAAAAATTAGCGGCTTGTAGCCCGGAAATTACGGTAATCATAAAAAACATTAACCATCCCCAAAAAATGAGTAAATAAAAACACATGGAATTCAGGAGTAAATCCCTTAAAAGTCACTTCTCTCCAACGTTTAGTCTGCATGTCCTGATAACAGGCCTGTAGTATATTCTTCCCTGGGACTCTATTCAGCATTAACGCTGCTATGTTCTCACCTTGTGTGATTCTTTTAGCCGAGGGGGAAGGTTGTCTCGGATTCTCCTCATGGCCTGCAGTGGAGGCTCATTGAAGTAGGGCGGTTCCCCGTCCACCATCTCAATCACCATGATCCCTAGAGACCAAATATCAACCTAGAACACCAAAGCAAATATTAGTTTGCTGACTTTTTTGAGGGGGATATATAATTTCATTCTACTACATTAAGCTATTATAAGGCTTTATGCAGTATGTATGTACATTAAGTTTAAGTAGAACTGTTGCACAGACGTATGAGAAACAGACTGTGAAATCTTTCATCACTAATTACCTCAGTGCCATATGGCAGCCTGGAGATGACCTCAGGTGCCATCCAGTATGGCGTGCCAACCAAGGACTTTCGCTTAGGAACATCTTTTGAGACTTGAGCACAAAAGCCAAAGTCAGAGAGCTTTATCTAAAAAGTGGTAAGGAGAGGAAACAGCTTTAACTAAAAAACCTGGTGCGTAATAATAATGGTGTTAAGGATATAACAGAATACAGATACGAATCGTAGGTGCGGTATTCATTTAGGCTTTTCAGGGGTTTTTTTTTTTGGAAAGCTTGCTCGAAAGTTTCACAGAGTATCAGGACTGGAATAGCACAGGACGCAACAAAAAAAAAGTGGGAAATGTTTACTTTCATACTCGCAAAGGGTGTGAGTATAAATCTTGCGAGACAGACAACATGCATTTAAGAAATATACTTTTGTTGATAGAGCTGTCGCTCCATATTTCTCATGCAGTCCACATATTTCTGCTGGAGTCTTCACAAACTAATCATTTATTTCAGTATAAGATATTACTTTGTATGTTCATTATGCTTTTTATGTTCTCCATTGTTATTAAAAGAAAATCTTGTTATTAATTGTTATTAATTCAGGCATTATAATGAAATGAGGCTTAAAGGACCCCATTTTGACCCAGCAGCTGATCTTTCTGGAATGTAACAAACCCAAAAACAATTCAGTAAAATATTTAATTAAAAAAAAAATAATAATAAAAAGTTTTTTGATTTGGGAATGAAAGACAGTTCTCTAGTCACAGGTTCCACAGTGACATCGCTGAGGAACAGTACAGGTTTTTTGAATTAGAAAATGACTTCTTATTCCCAGAAGTCCTGGTATATTTTCCCCCGGTGTTTTGTAATTTTCACATACCACTGTACACATATTTAAACCAGAAATGACCACACTCACGTGAAGTGTAAATCCAAATACAGGTATAGTAGATACAAATATTTTTAGCATTAAAATCATACAGATACAGAATAATTACATGCAAATTTAAAAGGTTCAAATTTATGTAGGGACAATTATAGAACACATTCATACAGTGGGGTCACATATAGGGCACAATTCACAGTTTATTAGCACATACTCACTCATTCATTTATGTCCTTTTACCGAATTAGGAGTTAGATGACAAGATTTAATTACTCATGATTACACTAGTTGGTAATTAGTCTTGATTACTTTTCCTCTGTCTCTAAAAGGAAAGGTTTGAAGACACTGAAAAGGCAAAACAATAATGTCTAGCTTTCAGTCTTCCACAAATGCTACACACACAATCTCACTGACTAATATCAGCTTGGGTCTTTGCTTGTTTGACATTGGGATCTCTCTCAAAACATGTAATATTACACTCCAAAACAGAGTATGTTGTTACAAAGGGTACCAATCCCATAATGCCATCATCTTCCCACAGAGTCTTGAGGGAGTGTAATATTAATAAGAGAAATTACATATGTAAAGACATGAGTTTTCCTCTCTGAAATGACAAGAAAACTTCTCGTAATTCCTTTTGTCATAGACTAATGGAGATTTTAAGCCTGCAATTCATTGATTGTTATTCTATTTCTATGCAGGTTTTTTGTTTCTGTATAATTTGTAATAATAACAACATAATTATTAACCACATCATTAACACCATTAACATTAATATTATTATTATTAGTAGTAGCAGTAGTAGTAGGAGCAGAAGTAGGAATAGTAGTAGTTGTAGTAGTAGGAGTAGTAGAAGAAGTATTAGGAGTAATAGGAGGAGGAGGAGTAGAAGTAGGAATAGTAGTAGTAGTAGTAGTAGTAGTAGCAGTAGTAGGAATAGTAGTAGGAGGAGGAGGAGGAATAGTAGTAGTAGTATTAGGAGTAGGAATAGTAGTAGTAGTAGTAGTAGGAATAGTAGTAGTAGGAGTAGCAGTAGGAATAGTAGTAACTGTAGTAGTAGTAGTAGTAGTAGTAGGAGTAGTAGTAACTGTAGTAGGAGGAGGAGGAGGAGGAGTAGTAGTAGTAGAAGTAGAAGTAGGAATAGTAGTAGTAGAAGTAGGAGTAATAGTAGTAATAGTAGGAATAGTAGTAGTTGTAGTAGTAGGAGTAGTAGAAGTAGGAATAGTAGTAGAAGTGTTAGGAGTAATAGGAGGAGGAGGAGTAGTAGAAGTAGGAATAGTAGTAGTAGTAGCAGTAGCAGTAGTAATAGTAGTAGTATTCGGAGTAGTAGGAGTAGTAATTAGTAGGAGTAGTAATAGAAGTAGTAGTAGAAGTAGTAGTAGTAGTAGAAGTAGTATGGCACTGTAAAGTCATTGGTGAGATCAAGCTGCTCTCTGAGAGGTGCTGTTAAAAACATAAACTCACCCTGCCATCACTAGTGAGGAGGATGGAGTCACTCTTTATGTCTCTGTGGATGACACCCTGCGTGTGGAGATATGAGAGGGCTTTCAACACCGACACACACACTGTGGCAATCTGCTCCTCATTCATCCTGCCAGGAAAATACAACAAAAACCATGAGTTTCCAGATAATACATCATCTTCACAGGAGGCAAAAACGACCTGATAAGAGTTCAAAATTACAGTGTATGAAATATGGTGCATAAATTGCAAATACATAATAAAAATACTCAAATATAATGGTGTAAAAATAAATACAAAGAATGGCAACTGAGAAAATGTACACAAATTAAATATTCTGAAAATACAGAAATACATTTGGTATGATTGAATAATGGTAATGTTCAGGTGGCTGAGAGCTAATGCTAACACTATCTACTGCTGGAGAAAACCTACTGGTGATCTGCACTAAATCTGAATGGGCAAGTCCTGAGTTTGTGTCTCTGGTATATTTACAGTAGTATCACTGTGTGTTGTTGAAAGCTCAGTTAAAACAACTACAAAATGATTTCTTCACTAGACTGCATCATTAGCTAGCACTGAACTTTGTAACTAGCATCCCGCTAACTCCCTAGCATTCAGCTCAATAACTAGCATCCACTCTACTCCCTAAAAAATTATGATGTATAATAAAGGCCATTAACATTCTTTGGATATTTTTTTTATTTGTATATTTATTTTGAAACATATTACATATCCAGCAACAGATATAAAAATGAGTTAACATCTTGCTCCTCTTCCTTTCTATTTCTGTTTCCTTTCTTAGCCCGGGCAAAGCCACTATGCTGTTCATGAACTGTTCGCAAACTGAAGCTTTTGATAGCAATTTTTATGCTACAGAGCATGTCAACATTAGAGCCATTCTAAAATGTGTCATTCAACATAATACACCACATTTAAAAATATAGAACACACAAGCATTGGACACAAACGACCCACCAATTATTCTTACAACCAAAAAAACACAAAATGGCATTTCAAGTAATTCAAATATATGTATCAGAAATACTGCCCAGCCCTGCGTGCGCGCGCACACACACACACACACACACATACACACACTCGCTCGCACGCACACACACACACACATACACACACACACACCTGCAGGAAGCAGTGTGTTTCTCAAACCTTATTATTAACAGCACATGTACAGCAACAGAACAATAGGAGAAAAAGACAATAGCAGTCCTGCTCATGCAGCAGTTGTTCAGATGCAGTACGTGTGACTGAGCAGCACATTGTCTGTAAGAGCATGAACATGAGGGCCAGCTGTCGGGGCGGCTCCCTTGTTCACTGCCTCTCCCTGCCCGCAGCCTTCCAACTGCACTCGAGGGGAACCCTTTGTCGTACCATTTGTTTGTTGACGCCCCCGCACTTTGAAGAAACCCGCTCCCCCTAGCAGATGAGGGGTTTAACGATCTACAGATGCGATGTATGTGCGCGTAATTACATTTCCTGCGTAGTCATTGGTCGTGCTGGATGTATCTGTAGGCGAATCTATTGTCAAGGACAAACTTTAATCATCAGTTCTGTAAATGTGCATAAGAAACAAAACCAGCCACTGCAGAAGCTTAAAAGAAAATCCCTCCAGTTCTCTGTTCTCAGGCTCGGACACACAGGAATATATTACAATGTATCGCCCACCTGTGCAAAATCTACTGCTGTCACGAGCTTCATTTCAGCCTGGGTTTAATTGGTATCTGGATGCTGTTTGAACATCCTACACAGTCACGCAGTTTGCACTCTATCTTGGCAGCTCAAGCAAACGGAGTTAAAAACAGCTGGAAAGAGCAGCACAGCTCCAGACAGGAGGCCACAGTCATCAGATGTGGTCCCCTGTGGTCACAATCATCAGACCTAAAATGTGCTTCCATTTCCATTTAAATGCCACTTTTTCCTCTAAACCCATAATGTCATGTAATAGCACTGTGAACGATCAATAGAACCACCATAAGTATAAAAAGCTCATTTCTTCCCCTGACATAGTACAAAAATATGCACAGAACCTGTGCATGTGTCCCATGGAACTGCCAATGCAGAGAACCTTGATGTGCTTTATGCTACTCACTGTAATAAAGATTTAATCCCAGTGTACTGTTCACCTACTCTGAATGCTCATATCCCTTTCTCCGGAGGCGCTTTGTTAACACAGTCTCTCTCACTCTGAGTGTGAAAGAGTACATATTAGCATTACATTCGCAGAAACAACAGGCTTTTTCTCTACAGCTTTCCATTACCAAGTCAAACAGCACCGAAACAAAGAGAATTTAAAGTGAAAGCAGCTGAGCTCACACCTCCTCTATGACTAATGAAGAGTCTAGTAGTGATCTCAGGACTTCACGACCCGACGAGGGCGCCCATCCTCCTGAAAGCATGCAATTAGATCCCAACACCATGCCACATGAGGCTGATGTACACTGCCAATGACTGTAATTATGAATACACTCCAAGTGGGCGTAAACACACAGGCTGTTTAAAACCCAAACTCAGCAAAAGCAGACTTTGGAAATATTCCATTTCTGTGTGAAAATGTGCACCTTACTTTCACACACTAAGTGCTACACTTGAGTGTATTCATGACTAGTGGACAATTGAGCAATGCCAATCCACCTACCAGCATGTTGTGTGGAGGCGGGATTAAACCGGAGAACAGAGGAAACCCACGTGGACATCGGGTGAACATGTGCACAGACAGTAACCAGAGGTCAGGATTGAACCCTGGAGTTGTGAGACAATAACTCGCTGTACCACTGTGCCAGCCAACTTCAGTTAAGCAAGCACATAATAAAACTCTCGTTACACCTGCACGTTTTAAATGATAATCTAATGTCAGTTACACCGGAACAGTTACGTGGGAAAGTAATCATCTGGGACAAGATCTACAACCCCAAGCCCAAAAAAGCTGGGACCCTGGGCAAAATGTAAATAAAAACAGAAAGCAATGATTTGCAAATCTCATAATTTCATAATAAATCCCTAATTTCTCCATCTGGGAATAAATAAAGTATTATCTTATCTTATAAACCCATATGTTATTCACAGTAGAACATAGAAAACATATCAAAATATTAACCGCTTACTTTTCTAGCCTTTTTTTGCCCTCTCCCAACTTTTTCGAGATGTATCGCAACCATCAAATTCAAAATGACCTTATTTTTTTCCTTAAATTGGTACATTTCCTCAGTTTAAACATCTGATGTTTTCTATGTTCTATTGTGAATAGCATATGGGTTTATGAGGTTTGCAAATCATTGCATTCTGTTTTTATTGACATTTTACACAGCGCCCCAAGTTTTTTTGGAATTGTGGTAGTGGTACAATTCCCCATGTGTAAATTGAAGCCGATGCATTTCCGGTGAACATGTGATGACACCTTTTGGGATGGTTGATTTTAAACATAGGCACAGTGAAACGACAATAGGACGAAAACCATGAAATGAAAAATAGTAATAGGAGAATGTCAATAAATTGGAGCAATTCAGAAACCTAAGCACTGTTGGTCAAGCGTGCCGAAGATGAAATTATTTGACAGATGAACAGTGCAGCCTGGGATAAATCATTTCTGAGCCAATCAGCAGCAGGCTCTGAGACTGCAGTGTATACAGAAGAAAAAAAAGCCTTTGTGATAAGTACTTGAACTGAAAACTGCACAAAATACACTGATTTTTAATGTATCAATGGACTTTCCTAGGCTTACAACCTATTTTACCAAACATATTTCCAATGTTACACCATGGCCTAACTGATGTCCATCATCACCTTGTGTGCGTGACAATATCTGTTAAAGCCCCGCCTTCCAGGAACTCCATCACCACCCAGAGCTCGTCTCCAACCAGGTAGCTATTATACATGTCCACCACGTTTTCATGGTGGTAGTCCCTCATAATCACCACCTGCATCAAACAGACACACAAGCCCATCTATAAAAAAGGCAGCACAAACAGCATGTACTGTTAGAATCAAAATAGTTTTGTCTATGGATCTAATTATGATTTCCAGTATAATATTTCCCATCTTACAAAGCAGTCATCAATATATTAATATTACCAAGACAAGTTTCATATTGCATTGTTATATGACTATAATTATGCTACAGTAACTTTGTGCAGTAACTAACTCCAGCGCTGAAAGTAATTACGGTTGTATGTGTTAACTGAAATGCAGAGTTTGCACAGTAAGACTAAAATTCATACATATGCAAAGAACAATTTTAACTGCAGTCATCGTTGAAAGAGAGGCGTAATTAGGATTAGAAAACAACAACAACAACAACAACAAGAACATGAGAAACAACATTTGCTGTGGACAAATGACCGACACCACACACCAACCACCACAGCTCTTAGTGCCACATCATAGGAAGACAGAAATTGGGGACAAAGGTATTTATGTATTTCTAAATTTGCACTAGATGCTCAGAAAATCTAAATGATGAACAAATGAATGATCAAACTGAACAGATACAAATGTATATAGTTTATGCATTTGATCAATATTCTCACTGATATGACCTTAACATTGAATTGTCTTATTTAATACTTGGTGTAGAGACCCCTAGATTACTTTATGTTTTGCAGTTGCTTGCACTTGCTCATTTTTTCCACCTTTCATTTTTGCTAAAGTTTGTCTTATATGGGATAATAACTGTCATGTTCGTTACAATAACCAACAGCTTGGTGGCGACCAAGCAGGTAATCAAGTCTGTCCAGATTCCCAAATGATCAAAAAGCTATGAATTAATGATGTCAGCCATTTCTGTCCACTCTCCCTCACCTCATTAAAGAGCAGCTCGCGCCGCTGCTGTTTTCTCAGGTCCATCTTTTTGACGGCCACCTGCTTGCCGCTGTGCTTCTCCGTGGCGATGCACACAATGCCTGTGGAGCCCTCGCCAATCTTTAGGAAGTTGTCCAGGTACTCACGTGGGTCACCTGGGTTCACTACAAGCTGCAGCGCAGCACGGAACTGCTCATGAGAGACACGTGAGGGTGGTGGAGGCTCACAGGCTGAGCCCCAGTATCCAGGAGGGATGTAGGGTGAGGAGGGCTGGGAGTGAGCCCCCTGAGGGGTGTATGGAGGACTGGGCTGAGATGGAGGGTGGTGATAGGGCGATGGCTTGTAGTGAAAAGTAGGTGGGTACTGAAAGCTTGGTGGGTAGCCCATCTTGGCATGGCTCTGAGGTAGTTTGAAGGGGCCGCGCAGGTACGTCTCGGCTCCTGGCACCTGCGGGCTCCCATCCCGAGACCTCCTGTCATATTCGCCCTGTTCCCGAGAGCACAGAAAAACACAAGCGCTGAGAGTACTGCAAACAGAATAGAGCGCAAACAGAACCTCCTTGACAGATTAATCAACCATATTTAGACTATATGACAAGAATACTGCTTTGTAAATATTTAGCACATCGTTTATCAAGGAGCTAAAGCTTTCAAGGAAAAATGCAACACTGGAGTCAATGCAATACATCAAGCAACAGTAAACAGGGTAGAAGAACAGAGTAGGTGAAAACAGAAGTGTGCCTGTTCTGACCCCTACCTATATGCACCTAGAATTTAAATAATTTGATTCATTAATGCAATCCTGACTGAAAAAATGTTCTGTAATCTCATATTAATTTACTCATAATCATTATTCAAACAGAAGATATACTAAAAATATCTTAATTTGTTCCCAAAAACGTCATGTGATTCTGGCTGAATAAACACTACTTCAGATTTTATGCAGGAGCATAGCGATTCTAATATTTATTACACCACAGCAAATATAACTGACACACACACACACACACACACACACACACACACACACACAGACATAACAAATCCCACGACACTTTCCTTGCCTCAGTGGGGTCAGGATGTGCAGGAAATTAAATTACAGTAAATGTGTTAACCCCCAGTCCAGAACACATTTGAGGAGGACATGATGGGGAGACTCCTGTAAGATGCCGGACGAGAATCCCTCTACGGTGTGTAATTATGGCCATTTAGCCAATCACGTTCTGCTGATACGCTCACGGGATGGAGGAACCCTGAGACCCCCTCATATGGTGCTGCAATCATTCCCCGGCTGGCTGTCAGCCAGGGCTCTCCTCACCCATGTTCGTTAAACGCACATTAATCTGAATTTGGCAGTATAATCAACAGCCCAACTGGACTGTGAAATTGAATTCTGTGGTGGAACATTGCACGGGCCGTTTTTATGCAAAGGCAGCAGAAAACGACTGTGCCACAACGTCAGTCTGTCACAATGAGCCCCCCAGCGTGTGCATTTATGTGTGCGCGTGTGTAAGAGTGCATTTCCCCAAGCGCTCCACGTTTAAACAGTGGTCCACAACAGCAGGAAAACACTGCACTGCCTGAAATGTCTAAGCTGAGTAAGAAGAACACATTTTTCCTAAGCATCTGATTAAAAGGGTTTAATACAAATAATGGAATAATCCTATATAGCACCATTAGTAAATACTTTATCCTGGTCAGGGTTATGGTCAGTCATGAATAAAGAGTAACGTATTGGTCAGTTATCTAGATTTGAAAACACCTAGAAAGCACCTGAAATAAACAACAACACTAATAAACTAATAATAATATGACAAACATTCGCACCTTAATCTGCTGTAAGAGACATTCAGTTACAGAGATCCACAAAGCAAAGCACAGTTGTATGTGTATAAAGCCTCCTAAGCTTTGTGTAGCCTCTCCTCCAGTGTCTCAGATGAATTGCCGTTATCTCTGAGACTACTGGTGTTCCATTAATTGATCTCTACACCGCGCTCCTAAAAGTAATTGTGTGTCTATGGCAACCCAGCTCCAAAGTAGATTAAGTTGCGACATGAAATCCATCATCAGGCGAGTACGGTAAAGATCAAGGGCATCATGGACATGATTTGGTTTGGGCAAGACCATCAGGGTATGAGGGAAGAGTGAGACTGACTCATCAGGGTCTCAACATGGGGCACCACTTTTAGTTTCCTGTGTAATTAGTCATAAATAAAAATACCAACAGATTCAATAGCCTGACAGACTGAACATTTCATCACAAAATACTGGAGGCCCACTGGGTCCCTATCTTCTCCTCAAAGGCTCAAACATTTTAGTCATCCACACAAATGATTGTTATAGGGCTCCTGCATGAATCACAAACCAAACAATACGTGTTTTTCTACCAAGAAACAACATCAAGTTGAGAGGAAACGAAGAAGCAGAAGAAGAAGAAGGAGAAGAAAAAAACTGCATACACCGCTATGCCATTCCACTGTAAAATGGGCAGAATAAATTACATTAAATTAATTTTTTTTCTTAAAATGGTACATTTCCTCAATTTAAACAGTTGATATATTTTCTATGTTCTACTGTGAATAACGTGTGGGTTTATGAGATTTGCAAATCATTGCATTCTGTTTTTATTTACATTTTACTTTAGCGCCCCAACTTTTTTGGACTTGGCGTTGTAAGAACATACTTTTTTTTAAATCATAGTTGTGTTTTTAATCGCAGCTTTTATTTTAGCCAACGTTTTATTAAGAGTAAACAAATGTCCCATTCACAGCACATTTTAAAACATGATATAGTATTACACAGAAGATTTATATTATAAATAACCACCTGGACCTTCCTCTGCTTTGATTGATTTGGAGCTTTCTTCACTTTCTGCTGCTGTGATTCGTCCCACATCTATACCATAAAGATTGACCTTCCCAAGATTCATCTTCATTTCAGTGGATAATCTCACCGGATAGTGTAGATGTACACCTTCTATGAACATAAACTGTCCTGTTCTCATCCCAGGATACACAGCCCATTATGTACACTATGATCAATCTGAATGGAGAGTCCTCTCAAGGTTTCTTCCTGATGTTTCAGCGTGCTTCTCCTTTCCATTGTCACCTCTGGCTCACTCATTAAGAATCTACATCTACATCCAGACTTCTGTAAAGCTGCTTTGTAAAAAAAAGTAACGTTCAAATAAGTTCCTTCAAGTAACTTCTAATGCAACATTGTATTCCACAAGATTTTGTTTTAGACCAGCTATTGTTTTCCATTTATTTCCAGCTCTTTGGACGCGTAAATCCATAAACACAATGATAGCTTTCATGTCTATGCTGATGATCTATAATTATACTTACCAGCTCATTAGATTCATCAGCAATGCACAATAAAAGACAGCAACCTAAACGCTTGAATGAAAAGAACTGTTATTCACCTACATTCTAATAAAACTGAAGCTTGCCTGCAAAGAGGATGCTGATTTAATCTGATAGATATTCTGAGAAACCAAAAGCTACAGTTAATACCGTGTTGTAATTTTGAACCCTGGATTTACATTCGATTCCCTTGTAAGGATCATCTGTAAAAGTCCATATCATTTTACAAACACAGCTAAAATAAGACACATGCGAACTCCACATGATATTAGTGACTTCTAGACATTTAGATGACTGAGTGCATTACCTTTCCAATGATCTGGGAGGCAGAGGTGTTTTCAGAAAGACGAGGGTAAGTATAGGAGCTGTAGGGCCCGTGCGGTGCAGCCTTGAAGGCACTGATGCCGTAGGACAAACTGGGCTCCTGTAAGCCAGAGCCTGATCTGGAGCGCTGCCGAATGGTTGGTTGGGGGCTTGTCTGACAAATGTATGATGACTTTGGCCTCTTTTCATATTCATCCCTCAGTGCTGCAGTATAGATACCTCCACCCCAGTCACCATCCGGGTAGTTGATCTGCTCACTGTGTATTGAGGCCCGTGATGGCGTCCCCATTGGCTGCTCGCGGTAATCCTGACTGGATCCTCCCAGAGAAGCCCTATAATAGTTTCTACTACCACCTGCAGCCATCTCATCTGTGGACAGGCGCACCTTGCTCTCTAAGTAGGCGTGGTAGTCTGGTGGCATCTTGCCATAATCGGAGGACTTCTGAGGCATGGCATCTGGGTAGAAAGGGCTGCGAATGGTGTGGCCATTCTGTTTGAAGGAGAAGCGGTAATGGCGCCCAACGGCCCATTCTCCATCATACGCGCCTTTGTCCCGCTCCAGTGGAAAGTCCCTGCTGCTGTCCAGATCGCAGGAATATCGGGCAAAGTAGTGACTGAAGCCGTTCTCCTCTGGGCCGCTGCTGCTGGCGTTAGCCGACGCTATAGACAGCTGCTTGACTGAACTGGCCTGGTGGGCTCCTGGTGGACTCTCTTTGCGTAGAGAGTTGGAACGCGTCACAGAAATGTTGTCAAACTCTTCGAGTAGTCCATTGATGGAAGCATCTTTGGGTGGCTTGCTGCCCCGCACAATGGTCTAAAGAGGGAACGGTTGGAAAGAGTAAGCAACCCACTAGATTAATCCCTGGGCTTAGATGATGCAATGACCACCACAGTAACAGAAGGACAAATTCTTCTGTCTTTAAACAGTGAAAAGAATTACATCACATTACAACACTACAGGGTTCTTGTTGTGATTTGACCCAGAAAATGATTACCATAAATATCAGTGGGAGTCTGACAAGAACATGCTATAGTAATCTCGGAATTTAGCACACTGTTGCTTTGAGCAGAACAGCTTTCATCCTAAACAAATGGCGCCTCAGCACATCCCATTCCACCCCTACCTAAGAGCATTTCACAGATATGCTATGACTCATACAAAGCTCTTTTACTTTCAGTGTAGGAAAATAAAACAGGGAAGAAAAAGAAACTATTTCACCTTCTCAGGAGTCAAATGTATGCATCAAATGAAGATACTCAGTTTTTCCCCTCTCTTCATAAAATGTGTAACTTGTACTAACCTGCTAGTAGTTGTCCAAGAACCTGTCAGCATTTGAAAATACCTGAAATAGTGTTTTCATTTAAGTATAACAGGAACAGGGCACCTCCATAGTGCAAGCCAAGGCATCAGAACACTGGTGTCAGATGTTGGTCAAGTGGCACTGATGGTGTATCAACCCACCGAACACACATCATTTAAGTACAGGGGAAATGTCATTGAGACCAGCAAAGTTAAACTGCCTTCAGAAATCTTATCCAGCAATATCACCGCACAGTCATATAGCGTAAGAGGTGTTTTTCCTTTCGACACTTTTCATTTAATTTATATATATAAAAAAATAAAACTCCACGTAACACAATGTATCTGCTGCTGTTCATAGATAAACACAATGCACTGTAATAACAACTTGTACTTTAGGAACATGCAAAAACATAATAGCAGACAGCCAAATAATTGAAACAGACGATCCATTAAATATTTATTGACGGCTGTAACTCAGCCTGCATTGCTGATATGCTCCAAGTGTTGATTTTAAGGCAGGAGTTTATAAATCTTCAGGATAGGCCAGTCACATCATAGCAGTGTCATTAAACCAAGTCCTATCCATCTCTATAATGCAGTTGTCACTAAAAGATGGGGTCACACACCAACCTGAGCCTAAGGCTTCAGCTCAACACACAGCTCACGTTATAGGAACAGTGTCAGTGGACTACTGGAATAGACTACAACAGCATGTCCGTCTGAAACAGGACCTCATCAGTATATCTATCCTTCCCCATCCATCACTGTCGCTCTGGCTACTTTATGTTCATTTCTATTAACGTCAATAATAGGAGGATTTGTTCTGACAATAAGGTCACACTGGAGAAATCGCTACGAAGCAAAGATCAGTAGTAGTAGTAGTAATTTATATCAGTCGCTGACATGAATTGGAAATGATGCGTTTAAGTGTCCTCTTGATAGAATAATTGATAAACGTTAACCAGCTTTTGTAAGACGGAAATATACGGTGATGGTCTTTTTCCCCTCAAGAAAGCTCAGCAGGTTCTATAAAAGCCATTAAGGATTATGTCAAACAAATATGAGCATGAATTGTACATTTTCTGCTTAGTTTGTCTGATGCCAAGCAGGAGAAGATGGAGTGTTTATTACTGAAGAGAACAGAAGAAACTAGGTCTGGAATGGAAATCAATAAGCACGGAGAAGCACAAAAGGGGAGGAAAAAGAGGGAGAGGGAGTGTGATGGAAAGAGGAAGGCAAAGGGAGGAGGTGTAGTGAGGTTAATTGTGTGCCAAATCAATGTCAAGCTCCAGAATCAAACTCAGTTTTGGAAAACTGCCCATTCGTTTGAATTAGACGTCTGATAATGCTGGAGTGCCAAGTACTACTTCCACATACTTGGTCTCTCTCTCTCTCTCTCTCTCTCTCTCTCTCTCTCTGCATCCTCTTTTGGGATGAAGATTGCTGGGGACTAACTCACTCACTAGCTTACACTATTTAAATAGGAC
>JAOUWY010034828.1:0-14274 GCA_025728095.1 Prietella phreatophila | reverse complement strand
ATCTATGAGAGACACCAGACCCAACAATACAGACGAGCTGAAGACCGATATCAAAGCAACCTGGGCTTCCAGAACACTTCAGCAGTGCCACAGGCTGATCGCCTCCATGCCCCGCCACACTGATGCAGTAATTCATGCAAAAGGATTAAAACCCGGACCGAGTATCGAGTGCATAAATGAACATACTTTTCATCAGGTTGACATTTCTGTATTATAAATTCTTTATTCTAATATTTACAGATACTGGATGTTTGATTTCCATCATTAATCAAGATTAACACAAAAAAAAAGGCCTGAAATATTTCTCTTTGTGTAATGAATCTTGTATATATAAGCGCCACTTTTTAAAATAACCCACAGGAAAAAATGAACTTTTCCACAATTTTTAAAATTTTTTGAGATGCAGCTGTACATATTCGTGGTGATGTATTTATTGTTTATTTGCACGTGTTTTTATGTTATTTGTCCCTTGCATGTGAAAAATGACAACATTGGATGAAAGGGGGCTTTGTGGTTAGTATGTTTGCCTCGCACCTCTGGGGTTGGGGGTTGGAATCCCATCTCTGCCCTATGTGTGCAGAGTTTGCATGTTCTCCTGGTGCTTCAGGGGTTTCCTCCAGCTTCCTCCCTCAGTCCAAAGACATGTTGTATGCATTGTAGGATGATTAGCATTTCCAAGTTGTAGAATGGCTGAAAGGGATGTAGAGACAGAGAGTTTCTTGGTACTCTTGGTGGTTCCTTTTCAGTCACGCTGTACATTATACCTGGGATGGTCAAAAAATTAGTACAGTTCACTGTAGACATTACTGTTTACTGTCTAATAAATGAAGAAACCAACAATATAGAGCACAAAAAAACGTTTCTCCATTTGTGTCCATTGATTGCTCTGGTGTTATGACCCACATGTAATTCTATTTCATTCCAGTAGAGGGAGCGATAGATCTGAATGTAAAAATAATTCCTCCAGTTCAACTTGGAGCAACCGGCTCATGGCCGAGTTCCATTTTTTCACAGCATGAACCGTTTCTTCTGTTCTCATTAGTGTTGCCAGTTAAAATATTCACATATGATGCACTATGGAGCTCAGAAGAAATCGGTTCAGATCATATCATATACATATATCATACATGATCGGAATTCGTGTCCTTGCTGATTAGTATTTTCTCGTGTTATCATCTCAAGTTGGCTAAAGACAAAGCATAAGATGAAAACTGAAGGGGAACTGTCTGTTCCTTCCACCACCATGTGTAGCTACCAGTTTAACACAGCAACATTCTCACTGTTAATGAATACTCAGTGTTTATTGTGTAGTTGTGTCTTCGTTCTTTGGAGAAATGTAGATTTAAGTTGTTTTTATTTGGATGGAGGGCGATGTTATAGACTGTTTAGTCTGCCTTATGAAGTTTGTAGATTCCATCTCTGTTTTCCTGTCATCGCCTCTTTCTTAGACCCTCAGCAGCAGACTGAGGCATACAAATTCAAAGCCCCCAGTTTCCATTGGCCAGGCTGTGGTAAGAACAAAAAACCCATGACATCAACACTGAGGACAGGCAGAGGGAAAGAGTGTTGTGTAAGCGGTGCCTGGGATCGCTCATTCATTTTGTTAAGTAGAGTTTGGTGGGAGGCAGTGGGGGTGCACTGTTGTTGCTAGGTGACGGCCATATTGGAGAGGCCCATGTGGTTTTCTTAGCATTACTTCAGCTGCTGAGGACTCACTGATTCTCTTTGCTTTAGGAAGAGCCTACAGGACACAACAGTTTGTGGTATTTAGATGGCGGTTAAGACACTTTTTTTTGGAAATGTGAAAAAATAAGCACGTCAGGATGTGTGTCTAGTGGCCAGCGCTGTGGTGTTTCTAGCTCCCTTTGTAAAATTGTAAACTATCCTTATTCTTTCAACTTCCTTCTTTCATGTGATTGGAGAGTGTGTTTGTGACAAGTGTATTTACAACTTTGACTTTTATTGGCCAAGTATTTCTGAACACTCAATGAAGTAATTGCCTATAATATATGATTAATGTGCAAAATGCGAAATACCATAAATATGTACAGTGATGTTTGAAAGTTTGTGAACCCTGTAAAATGTTCCCTATATATCTGCATAAATATTAGCTATCCTTCTTTTATTTACATAGGAATCTATCAAAGTCTGATCTTCACAACACAATGGTGTGCATGGCAGGGATGCTAGGAGAAAGCCACTGCTCTCCAAAAAGAAAATTGCCCATGTCTGCAGTTTACTAAAGATCACGTGAACAAGCCAGAAGTCTATTGGAAAAATGTTCTGTGGACAGATGAAACCGAAATGGAACATTTATGGTTTAAATAAGGAGCGTTATGTTTGGAACAAGGAAAAGACTGCATTCTAGTATAAAATCCTTATCCCATCTGTGAAACATGGTGGTGGTAGTGTCATGGTTTGAGTCTGTTTTGTTGCATCTGGGTCGGAGCAGCTTGCCATCATTGATGGAACAATGAATTCTGACTGATACCAGCGTATTCTAACGGAAAATGTCAGGACATCTGTTCATGAACTGAATCCCAAGAGAAAGTGGGCCATGCAGCAAGACAGCAGCCCTAAGCACACAAGTTGATCTACCAAAGAATGGATAAAGAAGAATAAAGTTATAATGTTTTGGAATGGTCAATTCAAACTGACCTTAATCTAATAGAAACGTTGTGGAAGGACCTGAAGCAAGCAGTTCATGTGAGAAAACCCACCAACATCCCAGATTTGAAGCTGTTCTGTACTGAAGACCGGGTTAAAACTCCTGCAAGCTGATGTGCAGGACTGATCACCAGTTACCCCAAACGTTTAGTTACAGTTATTACTGCACCAAGTGGGTTACACCAGATACTCAAAGCAAAGGTTCACATACTTTTACCTCTCACCGATATGTAATATTGGATAATTTTCCTCAATAAATAAATGACCAAGTATAATATTTTTGTCTCCTTTATTTAATTGGGTTCTCTTTATCTACTTTTGGGACTTGTGTGAAAACCTGATGATGTTTTAGCTCATATTCATGCAGAAATGTCGAAAATTCTAAAGGGTTCGCAAACTTTCAAGCACAACTTTATAATAATGGTACAAGATTGCTTTATAATGTATTGCAGAGGTGTTGCTCAGTTTAATGCTGTGTTCGTGGTGGCATGTAAGTGATGATCTCCAAGTTGTAATCACGTCATTTGCCACCTCGGGACGTTCAACGTGTGATGTGGAAAACAACATGGACGTCTCCACGAAAGCGTATCTCGTTTGCTCTGTCAAGGTACGTAAAACCTTGGTCAACGCGAGGGTGAATGCTAACACCTGCTTCCCCGAGAGACGTGAAGCCAGCCAACCGCATCTTTTTGAACAGTTGCTCATGTTGCGATCTTCCATCTTCTGTATATGTGAGCTCACAGATGCCTACTATTGGCAAACTCTGGTTCTCAGACTATAGGCCAACACTTTTCTGCGACGCCACTCGGAAACTAATGTTCAGACTTTGAAAAACATGCTCGATGATATCTGGTTGAGGATCAAATACCAACAGGGATATTCCAATAGCACCAGATCCTTCAATACAGCATTGTGAGTCTCCATTCATCACACACATAATCGTATCAGTTGGAAAATCAATAGGTGGAGTGTCTTATGGTGAATGGGAAGTGGTGTGGTGATAGCAACATTGTAACAGTATCTTGTTCCTCTTCATCCAACCTGGAATGACAGTTCAACAACTGGCGTACATTCTAGCTTCTCTGGGAGTTCACCTCACTGCTGTTTACATTCCACCACAAGCGCGTTGTATGAACTGTACGAAGCACAGCCACCAAGTCAGCTAACACCGATGCAGCCCTCAGCGTGGCTCCGCACTTCAACAGAACAAACCGTAAACAGGTTGTATCATCGTATAACACAAGGACAAGCACTATAGACGATTGCTATACTCAAGGATATAAAACCAGCTCTTTGCGTTTGCTCATTTCGCCAAACAATCGCACCGCAATGCTCAAATCTTCATCATGCCAAAGTATAAACAAAGGCTAAAATGGAAACGAGCGAGGCCAAGGTCTTGTCCAACCACTCAGATGCCGTGCTTGGCCAGGTTATGTGCCGGCACTAATGTGACATCAACATGTTCACATTAGTGTTGATGGGAATCATTGGAATGCTGGAAGGTCATAATTGTCCCAGCAGTTACCGTCCGAATGTACCCTAGCCAGAAACCAGGGTTTGTAACGCACATCACTATTTGCTTGGGGAACCGCGCTAAACAAGGCTCTGATTATTGGTGTTCGCGTAACGGAATGCAGATCTGCAGGACATATACAGTACACCGGGAAGTATAGAGACAATACAAGGACAAGCAACACCATCTGAGATTCCAGTCATCCTACGCTCTCTGCTGTTCACCCTGTACAACTATGGATTCACTCTAATGCACACGTTGCTCTATCGTAGATAGGTGTGTATATTTTATTTGTGGATTTATTTATGCTGTGTATATTCATAATACTGTATGGTACTACGTGTGCCTCCTAAGGCTTTTCTCTGACAGATGTTATGTTGTGACATGTTTGCATAACTCTGGAACAAGCTAGCGTATTGTCTTTCACTTCAGGTTTTCATATACGCACTGTATGTCTTTCAAGTAACAAATAAACACTATTTGAAACATAAAACCGATTATTCACCAGACAAAATCCACACAGCGAGCAGACAAAGACTGCGCACAACATGATGCGGTAAGCGCATACTTGTAGCATGAGGAAAGATTCTGGAAACATTTACGCTAGACGCTTTGGTTCGGTTCAAAACGACCAATCACAAAGCGGAGGAGAGGAGTCTAGGGTGTTGCGCCGCTGCTTTTTCCGGCTTTTAACCCTATAAAATTGCAAAATTCATGGAATTCAATTGACCGGACATTTTGAGGATGAAAAGATGAATATGGTATGTGAGATATGTGACTTGCTTCAAGACCATCAACACACACACTCGAACCAGAAGCTGTAGACCCAGGATGCTGCCTTTAGGTCAGATGGCAAGGTTTTGAGCATTTTCTACACACCAAAGACACACAGATTGTGTGTGGCTTGACAATGTGTCCGATGGTGACTGAATGAACACTAATCACCCCAAAACTGACCCGCAGGATAACTGAGCCTCCTGGGCCTAAACAATTCTCTGTTGCTGGATTGTGAACTTCAGTTAATCATCAGCAACACCACATCCACCAGCACACTGAAAGCCTAAGGCTGTGTTGCCAAGCACAACTGAATCATCGAGTTTGCTGATGACATTGCAGCCATAGGCCTCATCAGCTTCAGTGCTGAGTCAGCATACAGGCTGGAGGAGCTCATAGACTGGCGCAACACCAATCTAACTCTGCTGATAAAATGAGATCATTGAACCTACTGCATCGTGATTTTCGACGCTTTCTGATTTCATTCCTGGATAAGGTACAGTTACATATCCATTATATACATTACATTACACAGGATGGGCTCCCTGGTTCCTCTCAAGGTCCCTTGACAGCGTCGTCTTCAGGTTAATTCATTAGGGATCTCAGTGCTATACAAATTAGAACTGGATTATTTGTACTGGCCTTCATTCACATGCTGCTCTGATCATATAGCTACACGTCAATGTTCAGCTGTTTCCCATATAATCCATCCAGTATTGTTCTGCTGTCCTGTTAGCTAGGGTGTATATTTTGCACTCATCTTATACTAGCATATTTGCACTGTAATATTTTGTCCCGTGGGATTCCAGTGACTGAAATTGGCAAGCTTTCTGGGGGGAAAAACCAGAAACAAAAACACCAGACGAAAAAACGTATACTCCACCTTTTGTTCATATCTGTATTCTTAATCATTCAGGATGCGTCATCTATTCAAACCGAATAATGTATGCGTGTCCGATTACATCCCTAATGTCCACCTCAGGACATGTCGTGAGGGGCTGCCCATCCTGTCCAACATTTTCTATGAAGGGAACACACCATTTTAGGGCAACTGCTCTTCATGGAGTTTAACCCTGACTGTGGAGGCAATCAGTACTGCTCCATTTGAGCCCCTTGAGTCAGTGGAGATGAAATTTATTCCATATCCTATAGCACCGCTCAGTCTCCATCATTCGTCTGTGCACTCCTCATCCTCATGATTTTGAGGCAAGTCTGAGCCCAAATGCTGCACAAATCTACATAATTACGTGGCATTTAAGCTTCTATTCTTCTATCCTCTGCTTTGGTGAACACCATATTTACTCGTACAGCTATGGGAAATCCTATAACTGCATAATGGAAATTGTTTGATGTTTGAAGTTGTAACTATCTGTGGTATATCCAAGTCTTTCAACAAACGTTAATGTTAATATTTTTCTCTTTAAAGTGACCAATGATTGAAAACACATTGCTATGTACGTCGATATTTCATCGATTTGATCAGCTTTGTAGACGTGGAGCAGTGTCCTCACTGCTCCATTTAGCTCCAGAGAATTATTATTGCACCTAGTGGTGAAAAACGGCATCAAGCGCTAATAGATGCTCATTGGGGCAGCAATCACGCTGCCCCCGTAATCTCTCTATGAACATTTGAAGTGAAGGAGGAGCAGCATTATTGTCACTCCTCCAAGTAATTTGTATGCACTGGAGTGACGCGTCACATCTTCAGGACCGTGGTGCAACACTACAGTACAGCAGCATAGGACTACCTTAAAAAAAATGTTTTGCTTTCATAAGCTTTCAAAGCTTATGGGGGGGGGTGGGGGTTGCCAGGTTTCAGCAAATTTCTACCTCGACTACAACTCAAAAACTGCTCAAAAGACCTGAAACTGTCCCAAAATGTTTGGACATAAGAAACAGATGAGTTCTACGTCTTTTTCTTTGTCTTTTTAGGGGTTAAAAGCGTTGTGCGTTCTGCATGCTCTCCAAAAACCAAAATCTTTTCATTAAATTTACTTTAACGAAACAATATTCTAAAACTTGATCCGGTGCTTGTTCTGTAATTCTTAAATGATCATTGTCTGTCCTTATGCCTGAATATTCTCAATAGATATTCTCAGAAACTCATAAAGGATAACATTTTGACTCTCAGCAACACTATTAAGTGTGTCCAGCTTTATAGTAGATTCTGATAGCGTGTCTTTTCGGATCTTTCTGGAAATAAGATTCTTGATTTGGGGAAAGAGAGTGATGCTTTGAAACATAGTTGGGTTGCTTATCTGTCCCATTAGATAGATAAAAGAAAGAGGTCTGGTTAAAGAGTTGGATAGGAAGTTAGAGTTGGAAGTTATGTTCGGCCAATTGCTATTACTTAGAATTTGTGAAGGAAATTTTTTTCAGGGCTAGTGGGAGGGTTAGGGTAGGTGGTAATGGGAGGGTTGGGTTAACATGAAGAAACCTAGTTATAGACATCCATTACTCCATTATACACCATGCCCACTTTGGTTTAAACATATTTTATGCGCTAAACAGATCCAGATAGTGGTGTTGTGTTACATTTCGAATGAACATTGCTGACACCTTGCTCCAACAATTCTAAGAGAACGTTACCATGTACAGTCAGAATGGAGGACTGGAATGTAAAGGCACCACTGCTCGAACACGCACCAGGGTTTCTGTAAAGCCCTGGTTTACCCAATGGCGACATGTATGCGAGTGCTGCATGCATATGGCCAACCAATTAGATCTGCAAATGAGGTGCTGGTGCACTCTGGTGGAGCAGAAGGGGCATGCAGCTCATCTATACATAGATTCCTGTGGCTCAAATAGAACCAAAACCAGAAATTCCTGGTGGATCCAAACTGTGTACTGAGTAAAATGCGTTCTGATGTCTTTTTTTTTGGACTGGATCAATGTGACTTGTGCTCATGAAGCGTGTCTTCTGAACACAGCTGTCCATCAGCTGGTGAAACTCAAACTAGGAGTGGTTGGACTTCTTTCTCCTGATTTCAACATCCTTGTGGAGGCTGGGTCATGGATTTTGTGTGCATGAGTCGGGCTTCATCAAAGCTCTCCTTCCATGGTCTATCACCAGGAAAACCTGATAAGTATCATTGGGGATGAGTTATCTTTCTCACGCAGATGTAAAATAAATAAATAAATAAAACACAGCCCAGAGGACAGGGACCAATGTATGACCTCTTTAAACCCAAACACAAATCTGACCCCGGTGCTGTCCTTATCCTGGCCTGTGAAAGTCGTACATTATCAGGTGGTGGCTTGTGTTTCGGCACAATTTTCACGTTGTGAAATATTACTTAAAATTTCACAATGGCAACCAGTCATACTGTTTCTCTCCAGCAAAGCGTAAAACACAGTGAACTAATAAGTGACTGTGTTAATGGAACACATCCAATGTTCAGCAAACATTCACTTAATGGTTGCCCGAGCAACCAAACACAGCCAAGTGTGCCAAAAACATTCAGCGATCACGTTTGAGTACAAACCTTACAAGACGATGTCTGCGCAAAGTTGTGGATTTTACTTCGAGCAAGGGAAAGAAACATACCATCAAGATATACAGTGATTCCAAAAAATCCCTTATTTATGGTGGATTTAAGAAGCAAAATCTAAAATAAACATGTTTCAAATTCATTCACACACAGTAATGTTTGTGAGTAATGTTTGTTTATTTTTGAAGAAGAAACTGTCGCCTTTTATGGGGCAGTGGTGGCTTGGTGGTCAAGGCTCTGGGTTACTGATTGGACGGTCGGGGGTTCAAGCCCCAGTACTGTCAAGCTGCCACTGATGGGCCCTTGAGCAAGGCCCTTAACCCTCTCTACTGTATCATGGCTGACCCTGCACTCTGACCCCAACTTCTTCATGCTGCGGTATGTGAAGACAATAATTTCACTGTGCTGTAATGTATACGTGACCAATAAAGACTCATTAACATTACTGAAGATTTTTGAGAAGTGACGTCAGCCAGTCATTAATCGGGGTATCTGTTCCACTGTATTTGACCAGTTCATGGTCTGTAGTATTTTTTAGCTTGACCTGCATGAGATGCATGGCTCAGCACACATTACCCGTGTTAAGAAAGGAAGCCAAATTCAGCATGGCAACAGCATCGAGAATTATGAGTATTTTTTCACTAAGCCATGGCACACCGTCCGGTGGAAAACTGCTACAAGATGCTTAATCTCTTATGATTGTGCGTGAGAGCGAGAGAGTTGGTGATGATTGACAGATCCAGCAAAGGAGAGTTGGGAGATAAGTTCAGTTTTGTTTTCTTTTTTCCTTAATCAAGGCGTTTCAGATCATCCATGAAATGTAGCAGCCATGTGATCTGATTGCTGAGCTCAATGATTTAGAATACACGGAGGACAAGACTCCTGGGAAACTCTTGACCTTTAGTCAGCTCGTCAAGGTAACGCAACTGAACATCTCCAGACGTCAGTCACCTAATTAGACTCATTCTGATACTCTGCATCTCAGAACATATTTTAATAACTCAATCCTGTAGATATGATGAAAACGATGTGTGGAGCAGATAATACCCAAGTAAGCAAGAGTGGAAATGATGGTTGGCATTCCAGAGGTCAGAAGAAGACCTGTGTGAGAACGGCACGTTCCAGGGATTTGAAAGCAGGAATGTAGTTAGCAGAGCTAGCCTTTCTGAGTGGAACCACAATGCTTGAGTGATACTGCATTACAGAATTTGTTCATATTGACTAGGTTTGATGCATAATGGAGTTGGATTTTGGTACAGAATACGCTTTTGAGGGTAAGGCATCAGCTTCAGTATGTCCCCGATGTCCACTGTTGAGAACATTCCCCACTTTGAGAACAGACGGTATCTAAAATTTTGGATCAACACTTACTGCAGCGTATAAATTCTATTATGAAACATTAAAGGTGTTTGGCACTATCGTCGAGGCCAAAAGTTTACATGCACCTTACTTAAATTCTCACAACTCCACACATTTCGTTACTATACCATTCCTGCATCTACTTTTATTATTATGATTATTATTATTATTTTTCATACAAGGTACTTTCAAAAATAACAGTTACGCGACAGATTTATTTCGGCTTTTGTTTGCTATATCAGATCTTCAGAGGGTCAGAAGTTTACATTTACACTCTGTTAGTATTTGTTGCCACTGCCTTTTAAGTGCTTAAACTTGAATCGTCAAACTCTTGGGGTTGCTTCCACAAGGTTCTCATAATACGTTTTTAGGATATTAATCCAAATTTTGCTCGTTCTTCCTGACAGAACTGGTGGAACTCGGTCGTGTTTGTATACAATACAAAAGAAACTCAGAAACGCTTTACCAGTTCAGTAAACAAATGTTAAAACTATAGGATTTGAATCAGGGATTTGTGATGGCCGTTCCAATACTTTGTTGTCTTAATTCACTTTGTTACGACTTTGGAAATGTGCCCATGGCATGATGCTGTCACCCCCATGCGTCACAGTTAGGATGGTGTTCTTCAGCTTAAATCCTCACCCTTTTCCCATTGTACATAGTGCTGATTTTGTTTAATCTAAGCAGAGAACACTCCTTAAAAATGCTCATCACCTGTAAACTTCACTCTGGCTTTTTTTTCTTTTGTAACGCAGGAATAAGGGTTTCGTCTTTCCACGACAGCCTTTCAGGCCATGGCCAAGTAGGGCTTTCTTGATGGTGAATGTCTCCTGAGGAGGAACCGGAATTGTGGAGAAACTTCCACGAGGTTTTTCTGAGGGCTTGGTCGAGGTGCTTGGACGTTCCCAAGCGATCAGGAGCAAAAAGGCGCTGGCCCTTTTACAGCCACAGGTGCACTCCGAAATTATGTCAATCAGCCAATCGGAAGCTTCTAAATGTAATTACACCAAGTTCTGGAATCTTCCAGACTGTTTAAAGAGACCGTCGACTTAGCTCATGTAAATGTTTGACCCACTGCTGTTTCTAATATTAATCTAATAACTTTCCAAAAGAAATGTCTAGTAATGTGTGATGTGTACAGCTTTTCTGTAATATCTTTAGCCTAGGTGTATGTAAATGTTTGTCCTGAACTGTGTAAATGTCTATTGACTATAAGGATGACTTCTGCAGAGGTGCCAATATTACTAAAACCTAGCAGGAAGAGAGAAAAACAGAATTTTTCTCAGCCAAAGTTTACTATTGGCTCGCAAGCCCAAGTCCCAGGATTACAAACCCTGGCGCTTTACAGTAGAATATTTTAGGATCTCACAAGTGGCATCGTTTTTCTGTCCGATTTTCTTCCCTCAGATTGTATATGAATGGCAGGTCGATGTGTTCAAACTGTCATCAGCATGTACTCACTGTGTATCCCAAAAATACACCTTACACAATTTAGGATCTGATCAGAAGTGCTGTTCCTGGATCTGTTCTTTAGCTAACTGGAGTAAAAGGTGAACAGAGCATTGCATGTGTTGAGTACCGGTTTAGGTTTATTTCAACTGTCAAAACATACAACTAATAATAACCACCAACATCAAAGAACTTATAAAACTGCATACGGTGGAAGGAAAAGGCAGGTCATACTCTCAAGCATCTCTGAAGGCCATTCACACACTTGTACAATCTCCTCTATGTGTCTGTTACGTATGCATGATCATAACACAGTCATTCCGTTATGGGGAAAATATATATATATATATATATACACACACACACACACACACACACACACACTGTAATTTGGCCACAAAGATTTACCTATAAGAATTTTCACTTGGCCCTTTGAGACTCACTGTGCATCTCGAATGTGAAGCTCAATCTTTGCAAAGAAGCCGTAGATGGTCAAACACTTCTCCTGGTTAAGAGGCTCAATAGTTCAATCATAAAGTAAAGCTGCTGAATCTTCCATTTTCACTGGAGGATAAAAATCATTATTGATCGCTGATTATTGACAAAGGATGCACTTATTTACAGAAGTATCTTCACAGCTTTAGGGAAGCTTTCGAATCGAATAAGCCACTGCTTTCATGACCTGTGCCCTGTTTAAAAAAAAAAACACCTTGAGAAATGAAAGAAACACAAAATCCATTTTTGAGTTGCAAAGTTCTGGAGGTGTAGAAGGCACTGTCCTGGAAACATTCCTGGGTCAAGGAGACGATTAGCAACGATTAGATGGAGATTAGCAACAACGAAGCAAATAAATGTTTGAGTGGTAACGATGAGGCGGTACTGTGTTTTGGGGGGTGATGAGGACAAGATAAGCGATGAATGAAAGGTTGAAATACCTGAAGAGCTCATTTTGTTCAGTCTTATAAAGGCACGAGAAGAGGCCAAGCTAGAACCCACCTACAAGTCTACAATACTTACAGGACCGTAATACTTCCTTACTTTATCCAGTAGTAAATGTAGCTGGGAAATACAAGAATTTATGCGTAATAAAGGGTGACTTTGAACTCAGCCATAGTCCATTGATTACGGTGGTGATGGTGACGGTCATATAGTCAACTAGTTGTCCTGCTATATTTGGCATTTTCTGTACTGCTTGATGTATGAGCAGAATACACTATACAGCCAAAGGTTTGTGAACCCCTGACCATCATGTGCTTGTTGAATGTCCCGTTCCATTACTGTTATAATATCCTCCACTCTTCTGGGAAGGTGTTCCACTAGATTTTGAGGTGTTGAATGAGGAGGTCTGGGGTGCAGTCAGTGTTCCACTGGGGTTGAGGCCAGGACACCAAGAGCGACACTCTTGGAGTTCTTCCACTCCAACTTTGGCGACCCATGTCTTCATGGAGCTGGCTTTGTGCACAGGTTTTTAGTTCCAGTGAAGGGAAATTGTAATGCTATAGCATACAAAGACCTCTTATACAATTGTTTGGGGAAGAAGCACGTCTGGGTGTGATGGTCTGGTGTCCGCATACTTTTGGCCACATAGTGTATACAGTACTAGGGTCTAGAAAGATCATATGATCTTAACTCGCGCAACCATTTAACCACGATCATGTGACCCAACACCTCTAAAAGCCACTTTGAGTTTGAGTTGCACATGACAAGCAGATGTTTCACACTAGAACATATGCATGACCCACAAACTCTTGATGTGGTATTTAATGAATTGTAGGACTGAGGCTGGATAGCATACGGTATGTTATCGGAGATCATCTTAAATGTTAAAGTAAACAATACATGATTAGGTTGATCGTTGATCATGTTCCTGATGGTAGATGTATGTAGAGTTATGATGTTCTTTCCACAGTGTATCTAGTGGATCTTTACCTTTTCGGGGAATTTGTTGCACTGCATATTTTAATACCTAGTTTAACTTGACAGCCCTTGATGATATTACAAATGTGTTTTGGAGCACTAAATTCGAGGGATCAAACCGAGTCGGACATTTGTCTGGCTTTAGTCTCTTCTCTTTTTTTTAAGGGGTATTTCCTCCTAGATAAGGCTGGCTTTTTGATTACTGACTGAATCGACAACACAAATCTGTCACGTGACATTTTACACTGCAGAGTAGCTTTGATTACAACGTGAAAAGGTGTTTATTTTCTACACTCAGAAAGACATTTGTTCGAGAGGATAGTAATCCGCTCTGATCTCGAGATCGAGTTGCACCTTTTGAAACGAAAGATCCAGCCTCTTCCTTCCCGCCCCCGATCACTTGCTTTAACAACCCACCATTTACACAACAAGCCATACCACCTGGCCTTTTCCAGCTCCACCTCTACGTCTACCATCTGAACTTCAGTTCAGTCCCACACTTTGTTCGACTAACGTATGCTTTTAGTCTTTGTGTTCTGATGCGAAGCGACTGATTGTGGATCGCCTGACTTCAGAGAAAGAAAAATCTCTTACAGGCGTTTAAATCTTAACGCCATAAATCAAAGCAAAAGGGACTCCTTTAGAAATGTCTTTTCCTGCTGCTCAAAAGAAGACCTGAGATTTTAACCACTGAAAGCTACACTTATGAGTAAAAGCAAAAAAAAAAAGCGCAGAGAGAGGGAGAAAAGCCCTTAACTTTGTATTCATGAGGTACTGTATAGTTGCTACGTAGACAACCTTTGTAGTATGTAGCAGAAAAACAAAAACAACTCTTCAATCAGCTTCATTCGTGCTTCAGTTTCGGGCTCAAGATTCCGTATTGGAGTCAGACAGACATACTGGATCAATCACAACATGGTAATCAATACTGATCCACTGACAAAACAGGCTCAGCTAAAACAAAACTAACATAGAAACCCAATAATAATCAACTGAAAGTGTCTGAGTGTCCACTCTTGGACAATCAGACCAAGGGAGCTGTATTCGGTGAACATTATTACCTGCAGAATTCAGCTCTATGAATACAAAAATATTCTTGGTCAT
>JAOUWY010034774.1:0-14646 GCA_025728095.1 Prietella phreatophila | reverse complement strand
TCGGATGCAGGCGCAGATCACAGACTTTATTAATATTCACTTCAATACAGATGCGGTCTTCACGGTTAAACAGCAACCCGGCTCCACAGCCCCCTTCTGTGGAGATGCCACACAATCACGTGAACATTGACCAGAATTTCAAATGTTTCCAACATCTTGTGCAATCCCTGCCACAATGAATTGTGTCTGTTTAGAAAGCAAAGTGAGGCCCCAGTATTAGTATGGTGCATCAATGTCTTTTATTGCTGTAGCAAACAAATTTCCCATCAGGTACGTTTCCATCCATCCATCCATCCGGCAAATAATTAACACATTTACATTACATTTATTCACTTGGCAGACGCTTTTATCCAAAGCAACTTACAAATAGGCAAAGCGATATATACCAAGCAGAGAACAATACAAGTAGTGCTACTATAGAAGATCCATTAATTGAGTTCCAGAGAAGCAAAGTGCACAGAGTAGAGGTGTAAGTGCTGTTTTTTGAAGATAGTGAGGAATTCTGCAGTCCGGATAGATATTGGAAGTGCATTCCACCACTGAAAGGGGATGGGTTTTCCATAAGCTTGTTCATAGCTTTCCCATCTGCAATTCCAGTTATGTCTTTATGTACACTACTATCAACTTAGTGGAAGTGGTGGCTTGGTGCTTAAGATATCGGAAGGGCGGGGGTTCAATCCCCAGCACTGCCAAGCTGCCACTGTTGGGTCCTTGAGCAAGGCTCCTAACCCTCTGCTCCAGGGACGCTGTATTATGGCTGACCCTGCACTCTGATCCCAAACTTTCTGTCATGCTGGGGTATGCGAAGAAAAGAATTTGAAGGAGAAACAAATATAAGCATACACCTGAGCAGTTGCAGGTTAAAGGCTCAAAGTATTTGCTCAAAGGCCACAGTGCACCTGAGTCAGTTATAGACTTTCCATTCACTGGCATAAAAGTTTAACCGTGGAACTATCACAGTATATTTGCTAGGAGAAATAAACAAAAATGAACTGCCTAAATCATATATAATGCTTTGAAAGAAGATAACCTAATTATTGAATTCAGGTGTTTCAGTCCATTGAATTGATCAAGTAAAACATTCATGGTAATTTATGTACATAAAACACAAGCACTTGATGGATTGGCCTTTTGGCTCAGATAAATTTGAGATAAATGGTCTATGTATAAATATTATAGAATTCAGACATATAACAGTTTAATTTGAGATACAAGGCATGCTCAAATATTCCATGATAACAAAATTATTTCCATTTTAAACAGCTGTCTCTCAGGAACAATCTCATTACTTGCTTCCGTATTTTAGTCAATTTTAATCCATAGATAAGGGGATTTAAAATGGGGGGTATAAAGAGGATATCCAGTGCCATGAAATTTCGTAAAGATTGAGGGAATGAATTTGAACCATATCGACTGTAAAAGACATCAAACAATAATGCAATGGTGATGTTCAACAGTGCCACTAAGTGTGGCACACAAGTCTGCATGAATTTATATGTGCTCTCCTTTGACTTCCTGCAATTTTTTATCAAGTGAATATATGAGAATGCAATCAGTACTGCATGTCCAAAATATGTTAATATAACTAGGTATCCAATTACATTATTTACTGTTGTAGTAGAACAGGCCAGTTTAGCAACTGCCCAGGTTTCACAATAAAGCTTTTCAATTGTTGAGCCGCATAAAGTCAGTCTTGCTGCTAATATGACTACAACAGACATGCAAATAATTGGTGGAAGCCAACAAAAAATGATACATTTAACAATTTTTTGATTTGTCATTTCTGAATGGTACTCTAGTGGTTTACATATTGCAACATACCTGTCATAGGCCATTACTGTTAAAGTTGAAAAATCACACAAAGCAGAAGAATAAATAACAAAAACCTGAGTAAGACATCCTGCATATGAAATAACATGTAATGGGGACAGTAAGTCATACATGAATTTAGGGTAGAAGCCAGAAGTGCCATATAGTGTATTTATACACAAATTACACAAAAATATGTACATAGGTTCATGAAGCTGCTTATCTGAGGCAATGCAAAAAATTATGGTTATGTTGCACAACAAGATAAACTGATAAATCAATATAGTCAAGGAAAATAATGCATATCTTTCCTCCATTGTCATATTTAATCCAGAGAGACTGAACACAAACATATTGGAAACATTCTCCATCTGTAATGGAAATAAGTAATTATATTAAATATTAGACTTTAATAGGATTCTCTGCTGGTCAGACACACTTGCACATCAAAAAGTACATCAAAGTAAACAAGTATTAATATTTTGCAATGTTCATAGGTCTTGACTCCTCTGCACATTTTTACTGCCATAATAATTAGGTTTTATTTTTATTCTGGAACAATGTGTACAATATGCAATGGTTTAACATAGTGCCTACATATCTTAATACTAACAAAAGCAAAGCTTTGCAGATAACAATCTACAAATCACATTAAACCTCAATACTTCTTTTGCATATATTATTTCTAAGAAGGTAGAAGGTTAGATATGTAGAAAATATGGCAACTAAAACATGTCATCAGAATTCACAATTATACAGCTCTCCAAACTCTCCAGAAAACATTATTGTAATATTAGTTAGCTTTATCTGTCAGGCAAAGTATACAGTACGTTGTCTTTTATTAAAAGCAAATAAATAAATAATTGTCATACCATCCTGAGACTTTGTCCTCCAATATAGAGGATGGATCAGCTTTTTATAAGCAGTGTTGCGATGCTTCATCACCACTAATTATGTCCAGTTCCCTTTAGACTTCTTCCACTTCATACAGTGTATTTAAGATAGGAATACTGCAGCAAAATAACTTCTTTGTGTCCACCACCCAGCAGATGATCAGGGAACATTGGTGTGCACAATACAAAGCCTTGCATAAGTACCAAGTACAAAATACAATTGTAAATTTCACTTAATAGATATTCCACTGAACGTAAAAAGAATATACAACTATCAGCCATAACATTAAAACCACTGACAGGTGACGTGAATAATATTATCTCATTACAGTAGCACCTGTCAAGGGGTGGGATATATATCTGGGATATATACCTCGTTGACCTTGGACAGGAACCTGGAGTGGTCGTGATGGTGGTTTCAGGCATGAGAAGTTGGGTGGTCGTGGCATCATTTTCAGACTGGAACTTGGCGTGGAAGGTCACATCGTCAATCTCAGACTGGGACTTGGTATGGGAGATTTCCCTGTCGACCTTTAGCTGGAACTTGGCGTGAGTGGTCGTCTCGTTGACCTCAGATAGGAACTTGGCATGGGAAGTCGCGTTGTCGACCTCGGACAGGAACTCGGCGTGGGAGGTCGCCTCGTCGACTTTGGGCAGGAACTTAGCTGGAGAGGTCACCTCGTCATTATCATGTATCATAGGCAACCTATAGATTTACATGGAAACTGATATAGTTGCCCACAACTGCGTTTTACAGTCACATTACAGGTATTAATACAATGGTTAACTGTTATGTAGACAGCTTAAGATGGAGGTTACCGTTCATTAAACCATGTGCTTTTTGGGGGCAGTCGAATTGTAGCTTCTCATCAAGGAGGTCTATCCGAAGGCGAGCAAGGTATCTGGGAGAAGACCACACATTTCTGTCCGCAGCGAAGGTTGCCCTCCTCTTAGCAATGCTGGAGTTGAAGTCAGGAAAGATGAAGACCTTATGGCCCTGATGGAAAAGTTGATTCCAATTTCCACGTCCAACAACTTTTTCTCTATTATGAAAGTAGTGAAATTGCACAGTCATCACTCTAGACCTCTGAATCTCTCGCTGCTCCTCTGAGGGCACAGGACCAATGCGATGTGCTCTATCCAGCAATAGAGCGGTCGGAAAGGTTTCCGAGCCGAGGACCTCCTGGAAAAATTTAGACATAAATGCTACTGGATCATTCCCTTCTTCTCGTTCCAGAATACCGACGACACAGAGATTGCAGCACCATGAGTGGGGCTCTAAATCCTCAACCTTCTTGGTGAGTTGTTTGTTAGCCGAAGTTAGCTTCAGCACCATCTCTTCCAGTGCTACAATGCAGTCACCATAATCATTCAGGTGATGGTCCTTGTGATTCAATGCCCGATTTAAAACTCTCAAACGATGCAACAACTGGGGCCAGAGCTGTGTCAATAGTTGCTTTCACCTGTACTGCGATGGTAGATGTTAGCTCCGTAATTAAAGTGTTGCAGAGATTCAAAATCCAGCAGTAGCTTGTCGCCATAACTCGTCATGCTCGGTGAAGATTTAGGTTTCCGTAGTCTTTCAGAAGCCATAATTCCGTTCTGATTATAGTCGTAGACCGAGTAATTGAAAATGAACGCACCAAATGCCTTAGAAAAGATTCAGGTTGCCTGAAAAGCACAATAAAAAGATAAAATGCTCGGGAGCTCACTCCACTCGTGCCTTCTCACTTACATGCTCATCCGGAAGGCTCATAACATGATTTTTTATGTTTTCCTTCTCTTTGGCAATGTAATGTACCTGTTTGTGCATGTATAAACTCTGCAAAGTCCCAAAAGAAAAATGTTTTCCCCAAACGGGATTTATTCTTTCTAACGGAGAACATTGCTCCAGACCTGCCTGAAACGCATCATTCAAAGTCCAGATTTACTTTCAGAATTTCTCTACGTCATGAACTGCACTATCAGCATAATCCCACACAAAGGCAGCTTAAAACAGTTTATATATGGCGCGGTCAAAATCACTAAGATGATTTTTTTCCCACATTCTGATGGTTAATGTGAACATTAGCTGAAGCTGCTGGCCCATATCTGCATGATAAAATGTATTGCACTGCTGCTACACAATTGGCTGAATAGAAATTTGCATGAATGTTTAGGTATACAGGTGTTCCTAATAAAGTGTTCAGTGAGTATATATGAGCAAAGGTATGTGGACAACTTATTTGGGTATTTATGTCCGTATTTTAAAAGACTATGGCAAGAGATATAGTGCACGATTTTTACTGATTTCTCTGTATTGTGGACATATATTGTGTTTCTTGATCATGACAAAGTGAACAGAATTATTAAAAAATAAATATGATCTTATTTAATTTCATATTCATAAATGAAAGGTTCCACTCTAAGCCTTCATACAAAGTCTTTTATAAGGAGTTTGAGCAATATCTGAATGTTATTAGTTTATCTGAGAATTTAAAAAAGCTATTAAAACATTGACTATTTGTAACAATCTTGGTATTATTGTTTCTTTAGATCTGTAATTCATTGTATAGTATATCTGCATATTTACTCATGTTATTGTCCTTTGGTTATTAATTACCCCTGGCCTTTTTACATTATATATATTTAGTATATTTCTTTTTTTTTCTTTCTCATGCCACTTATAATGTCCTTCCAAGTTTAGTTTTCCTGTTTTGCATCCAATACTCTGTATGGAAATTATTTGTCAATTTAAAGATTAAAAACTGTACTGTTAATTTGGCTTCCTGTTAACTGGTTCATCAGGTAAAGATGCCTGGGTGGAAATAAACTGTCACGTAAGTGAGTAGAGACGGATGCAGAGGTGGGTAGAGTAGCCAAAAATTTTACACAAGTATAAGTAAAACTGCTTATAAAAAATAATTACTGAAGTAACAGTAAAAGTAATAATGTTAATAATTACTTGAGTAAGAGTAAAAAGTAAATGAGAAGACTGCTCAAGTAGCAAGTTACTGGTTACTTAGAATTCTGATTAAAATGAAGGGAAAATCCTGAATCTCAGACTACATGGAGAACTGTAAGTCACACCTCTCCTTGAGTGTTTTTGTGTGTTAATATGTTTATCTTCCCCGGGTGATTTGGAGCTCGGTGCCAGAATTCTGGGATGAGGCCGAGGCTCAGGGGCAGGATTGGCAGATGAACAGAGAGGAGAACTGGAGGTGAAAGGTGCCTGGAGTTGGGTGGCTCTCTCTTTGACCCGCTCCCGCATGGGGTTATCCATCCTGAGTGCCGGGGAGATTAGTTGGTCGAAGGAGTCTGACCAAGTGAGATCAATCTTCAATCAGACAAGGAGTGAACTGGGGCTGTACATATATATACACACACACACACACACACACACACACACACACACAGAAGCAAGAGAGAGAGAAAACACTGGAACACAGGGCAGCAGACAGGATCTGACTGGGCTATGACATTTTTGGTCTTATAAGTGAAGTGATGACATAGCTTATTACAAAAGAGACAATAAAAAGAAGGAATATTGCTCTTTTATAGATGTAAAAAAGAAAGTTCTCCAGCTTAACTTGGACAAAATATCAATTACATTTATTTAACTTTTTGGTATTTATAAAGTTACTATCTTTTTTGTAACTGATGCAATTAAAAAAATAATAGTGCAAACATTTCTTCACCGTTGGGCATTATATTTAAGATCTAGTAAGCTCATGTCCATTTATTTTCATATATTTATAATTTAATGGTTGTAAAGCATAAAATAAAATAAAATAAAAATAATGCTTGGTAATAAAATATGGGGAAACTGTTAACAGAATGTTGGCATTAACAGTGAAAGAAATAAAACAAGTTTATGACTGAAAGTTTCTGAATGAATAAAAGACATTTTAATATCATAGTACTGTCATGGAGTCACAGACAAAAGCAAGTGCAGGTATGGCAGTTTAATAAAACAAAAAAGCCACAGGAGCAGGCAGAGGTCAGGCAAACAATACAAACAAGGCAGGGCAAAGAGACAAGGTCGAAAACGTGAGCAAAGTCAAAAACCAGAATAAACTGACATAGTATAAGACTTGGTTCAGACAGAGATACAAGGCAACTGAGCATATACTTCACAACTAGATGAGTGAATGAGAGTCTCTTAAAAGGAGTAGTGTGTGTAATTGGAATCAGGTGGATCTAATTAGAACTCTGGAGCTGGTGAATGTGTGTGTGTGTGTTTGGGAAGTGTAGCTTTTTTTTATTTACAAAAAAAAAATTTTAGATGATGTTGAATTTTTCTGCGAATTTCAGGAAAATTAAGGCCATAAACAACAGGATTTAAGAGAGGAGGTATAATCAGAAACTCTAATGACAGAATGATAGCTATTACTGGAGGTAAATTTTCAAAACGGGTAAAGGTCATTTCACAGAAAATGGTAATTGAGTAGTTAAGAAAAGTCACTAGATGAGGAAGGCAAGTATGATAAGCTTTGCTCTTTAATTCTTTTGAAGATTTCTGACAAATCATAATAATTTTAATATAAGAATACAAAATGAAACTAAATGGGATCAGAACTGTAGTTACTAGTACAGCAAAACCATAAATGTTGTCAAAAGTAGCATTTTCACAAGAGAGCTTTGCAATGATCCAGTTGTTGCAATATAGTTTTTTTAAGTTATTACCACACAATCTTAGTCTAGAAGTGAAAATGATCCCAAGACCTATAGAAAGCATTGGATAAATCGCAGAAATAGCTACCATAAGAGTAAACACCCTGGGTGTCATAATGATGTGGTATTGCAATGGCTTACATATAGCAACAAATCTGTCATATGCCATTAATGTTAAGATTGTAAATTCACATGATGCATAGGTATAAATGACAAATGTTTGTAAATGACATCCAGAACGAGTAATTGAGTGAGAATATAATAACAAATCAGTTAGTAATCTTGGAAAGAAGCCAGCAGTCCCGTAAAGAGAATTAATTGATAAACATGCTATCAAAATGTACATAGGCTGGTGCAAAGGAGATTCCATTACTATTACAAGAATAATAATGACATTGAAGAATACAATAGAACAGTATAGGAGAGATCCTAAAATGAAGTAAAGGTATTGAAAGTGGCCCAAATTTTCAAACATGGAGAAATAAAGAAGAGTATCATTATCCATAACACTCAAAAACTTTGATGTCATTGTCTTGAACTGAAATGAAAGAACAGAAAATTTTGTACATTATACATTGATATTTTATCCACAGAAATGTTACCAATACTCTACTCTCATTAATGTAAAAAAATTAAAGAAATAATTATTATTATAATAAATTTATGCATAATTAATTAAACAATTCATTATTAAACTGAGAATACTGTACCTTATTACAATTAAAATTAAGTGCATTAATATTTGCAAGAAAAAGGTTCCATGTGAATATCTAAGCATTCAACATGCCTGAGCTTATATAGTATATGACAGGTCACTAAGGATTTCCCTTTGTGTTCATGTAAGTACATTTCTGATTAGCTGTTAGTATCTGATTTTTAAAGACTACTGTCACGATCTTGCCAGCAGATAGTGCTGCGGCGACGACGTGCATGGATGGCTGCAGAGCGCACGTGTGCACGTGCTTGAAGTGCGCATGGACGATAAAAAATTGTTTAAAATGGACATGTGCACTTGTTTTGGTTTCTTTTCTGTCTCCTCCCTGTTAAGTTATTAGCGGAGGTGCGAGGGTTTGTTTCCAATTGTTACCAGCTGTCAGAAGTTAAGGTAAATGTCACTGGTTATTTAAACCCATGGCGTTGCCGTGCACGTCACGTGGTATTAGAGAATAATAGGTGTAAAGAAGTTACATGTGTAACGTGCCACGCTGTAACATTACCATGCCTTAGTTCTTATTCAGTGATAGATGAGTATATGCTTAAAAGTTTGAATGGTGCCATGCAGTAATGTTTCTATGCCCTGTTTTTGGTTTCATGTATCATGCCTCGGTTCTAGTTAATGTGTAGCTAAGTAAATGTGCTAAACGGTCGTTTCTGTGATTTGTTCTGGCTTCATGTTCCATGCCATAACCTTAATGAAATGCTTTTCATGTATAGTTTCTTGTTTCATGCCATAGCTAAATGCTAGATGAGTATAAGTGTAAAATGGGTTGATGGGTTATTGTGCTATGCTGTAATGTTTCATAGTCTTGTCCTAAGTTTTGTGTTTTATGTCTCAAATCTAGTTTCTGTTTTGACACGGTTCTCCTGTTTCCTGTACTAGTGACTTTAGTGTTTAAAGACTTTACTCCTGCACTTACTTCCTGTCCAAGTCTTGTTGCCTGACAACTACATGTAACTTAAGTCATAAGGCATATTTCAAAAGTGTGTTATGACTTTTATTTGTGCTTTAACTATAAATTAATTAGATGGGTAAGCTATTCAATGGGTGATGGACTTGGAACTGGACATACTGGACACTGAGCAACTCATTGTTGCTTTCATTAGTGCTCGTTAGTGTTATTTCAACAAGAGCAATTTTGGAGTCTCTCTTGGTGCTAGTGGGTTAGAGAGAGACTCCAAAATTGCTCTGGTTGAGACTGTGTGCAAAATTTAATAACTTTCCCGCAAGCAGTTATATGGGCTGCTATAGACATAAGAGCAGAAGAAGACTAATGAATACTAATGAAATAACACTAACAAGCACTAATGAAAGCAACGAGTTGCTCAGTGTCCAGTATGTCCCGTTTCAAGTGCATCACCTATCAATGCCCACTTCCGTTGAGTCTTTATGAATATTTGTTCCCTCAAGCCTCCTTGAATTCTGTTCATTTAAGGCACTCAGAAGATGTCTCTTCTCTTACAGCACTGATTGAATCCATGCAGCAGGAAACTTCATCGACTAAACCGTTTCCAAAAATCTCAAGCACTGCCTGCAACCTCTCCAACATATCAACATCCTCTTCCAATTCAAGCCATTTATGGAGGCCCCATTGGAGGAGATTGCTCCACACATAGCACCAAACTGCTCCAACTTCATGTTGGTGCCATTCATCATGAAACCATCTGCTTGTTAATTACTGTCGCCTCCAAATATCCCATCGTCATTGGTTTTCCCTGGATGCAAAATTACAACTCTAATATTTCCTGGACAGAAAGAGAGATCACCATCTGGTCATCACAATCCCAAAAATAATGTCTTCATGTGCCTGCAGTGCTAACTGTATCCACCGGGCAATGAATTACTGAGAAACCTTGAGACTCATTAGTCACGCATCTGCAAACATTTCATTCCGGGCTTTAGCTCTATCACAAGCCCACTAAGCACTCTGGCAAAGATAGGTCTCAATAAAGTGGAATTCTGAGGTAAATCAGGTCTTAACATTTGTTATGGCCCTCCTTTTAATGTCTAAGGGGATAAGGGACATAACATATATATTTTTAATAAGGTAAAGAAATTAAGGTAGGGAATTAGGAAATAACCACTATTGAGAAATGATGTGTTGAAATGCAGAATGAGAATGATGCTAGAATGAGTTTGGGTTCTGTGTTACATATATATCATAGAAATATTTACAGGCAATAGTACAAAATAAGTAACAAGTATTTACAATAAACAGGGGTGCAATTATATAATCAGTATGTACAAGGAACAGGGTTAGAACACAGGAGAGAGAGACAATGAGAGGGGCTAAACCAAAGAAATAAACAAAACAATCAGTCTCTCGATACTCACAATTATTACCTGACTAATGTCCCAAAAATAAAGAGAACAAATAAACAACCTTCGGATTGAGTTACTCAAACAACAGAATGAGTTGGATAAACAATCAAGCTATCATTATTCCCATCTTCCTCCTTCTCTCTTTTCTCTTTCCCATCTCACTCCTGGGTTTATATACAATGTCATTGTGCTCTGATTGGGTCTTCAAGTGATGATGTAAAGGTGACTGATGATGATGATTGATGTGGTATACAGCCAATAGTAATTACCTAAGAGTTTTGATGGCGGAGGGAAAGTGAAAGTGGAGAAAACACACATCAAACAAGATATACAACCATTGGGTCGTAACAACATGACTAAAGGAAGCATTCACTTCATCTCACAGTCTCAGACACCCAGGGCCACCAAAACTCTTCATAGTTGAGGTGGATGCCTTTGATATAGTAGACGGGGTAATTTTCTCACAGAGATTCAGAGAGACACTACATCTACACCTTATTCTCGACAAAATTCACACTATCCAAATTTTATTGTGACGTGGGGAACTGCTGCTGGCTGTAAAGTTTGCTCTGGAGAAATGGAGACACTGGCTCAAGAGTGCCCTTCACCCCTTCATATTAACCAATCATAATGTCTGAGAACTGCTAAATGACTTAACTCTCGACAAACCTGATCTTCACCTGGTTACGATTTACCATCTCATTTCAAAAAGGCACCAATAATGGTAAAGCAGATGCTCTATGGTAAAACATCTAGGATTAATAGAAAATCTTGAAATAATTTTATGTAGTTTAAGTTAGTGATGGTTGAATGGATTGTTTTTATCCATGACTAAACACATTAAGAGTATTTCATTTTTGTCAGGCACTGCATTACTGTGCACCACGGGGTTGGCATAATCATCGCCAGAATGTGATGGAATGAAAGGTTAAAAAAGCAGACAGATTTTATACCATTGACCACAAATGCTTTCAGTGACATTGGTAATTCTTGGACAATGAAGATTTTGTACTATTACTTTTATGAATTGTAGATTAATAATGAATTCTTAAACAATTCATAAAAGGGAAGACCCCAAAATCATGGATGCTGTGTTTGTGGCTGATAAATAACTAATTTCACATTTGTTCATCAACGACAATTGGGAGATCATCTGAAATTGCATTATGTGAACATGTTTGAATTTGATGTTCTTTGCATACAAGTGACTTGTACAGTAGTTCATAAGGCAGGAAGACTGCTTTCAATGTCCTCAATTTTCTTGTGTGCAGTATTCAGATTACAGATATGTATTTTTTAAAATACATATATCAGTATTTCAAGAGATGTTGACAGGTTAAATATTTATTTTGTGTATTTTTGACACTATACCTATGGGCAGAAAATGCATAATGTTGGCATTGTATAATGGAGCAAAGAACAGTTTATTTTTGATGAATCACCAAGAAAAATATATTCTTTATGGTATTATTCTAAGGATGAGTACAAATGAAATATTTATTTGTGGTGATATTCCAAATATATTCAATATATTGCATTTGTTCAATACCAATTAAATTTCTGCTTAAATTAATTAAATTAAATAAAATATACAAATCACACTGTTGTCATAGAGTAGATTTTTTAAGCTATATGACAAAACATTTGGAAGCACATTTTCCTCAGCTTAACTAATACTTTTTAGCTATTATTTTAAAATAAAAACACACACAGACAATCACGAAATGGATGTGCTGTAGTCAGGGTGGGGTGTCAATACCACATATTGTTAACCACACAGTGGGGTGGCAATACCACAAGTGTTAACATGCCAAAGTGTTGCAAAGATACAGCCTCAGAATCAGGTTGGAATCAAGTCATCATGTTTTGTTGTGTTAAATGGTTTTGTCTATTAAAAAAATGTTTGATGACTTTTGGCTGGCATGGTCTGAAGATGATCTGAATCGAATTTGGTGAAAATCAGGAGTAGGAGTAGTAAATCTAGACGGAGTTCGAAAAAGTGGGTTTTATAATTGGTATCAGTGTTCTCTGCATGACTCACGGAATCTATCAAGACCATTTTCATTACGACTGGCAAAATTATTCCAAAGATATCCATCCATCTTCTGCTGCTTATTCCTTCTTCAGGGTTGCGGGGAGCCTGGAGCCTATCCCAGGAATCATCGGGCACAAGGCGGGGTACACCCTGGATAGGGTGCCAGTCCATCACAGGACACAATCATATACACACTCACACACCCATTAATACACTACGAACAATTTAGACAGGCCAATCAGCCTACCATGCATGTCTCCAAAGATAATAGCATTTATAAAATTTTGATTATATTTTTTGAAGTCTCAAAACTTCTTGAGTAACTTCAGGGCATGGTGCTGATGACACTTACCAATGTACATAATGATATCCCAATGTGTTTGTAAAATATAGCATTTTACTCTAAAATCCAAAATGGCCGATGCTCAAAATCGCCATCATGGAAAAATTGGGTACAGTTTGATGTGGTATGCCATACCAAATATAATGAGGCAAGTCTGTTGATTATTGGTCAACCTCTTCAGGAGTTATAAACAAAAATAACCATTTTTCATATCTAAACTGTGCAGGCCTCAAGTTATGCTTGTGATGTGACCCATACCAATTTTCTTCTTTAATATGCCAAATCATTGGCATGCTATTCCTCGAAGTTGTTGATGCGCTATACGAGACCATTGGAGTCTATCAAAAAGCTTTTGAAAACTTCTTTTCCATTACTTTCTGAAGATGATCTCATTAAGTTTGGGTGAAAATCATACAAACTGCCTAGGAGGAGTTCGAAAAAGGTTTTTCAGAAAATTCAAAATGGTGGAAAAAATGTTCATGACATTATATAATTGAATTGTCTTGAGCCAATGAATCAGAGTAAAAAAATATTTTGTTTCTACTCCTTACAGTTCAAAAGTTATTAGCATAAACATGAGTGCAAAATTGGACATTTGTTGGTATTAAAGAGATTTAGCTAGAGACTGCAAATTTGCTGTCTTAACAGTTCAGACTGTCCTCTATCTGTCTGCCAAATTTCATAACTTCCCACAAGCGGTTCTATGGGCTGTCAGACTCAAGAAGAAGAGGAAAACTAATGGATATGTGCACCTTTTGTGCTTGGCCCCGACCAATTCCTTAGATTTATATAGCACTTTTCAAGGCACTCAAAGCACTTTACATTGTATTAGTGGGAAATCTCCACCACAAGTGTGTAGCATCCACCTGGATGATGCGACGGAAGCCATAGTGCACCAGAACGCCCACCACACACCTGCTATTGGTGGAAAAGAGAGGAAATATTATTATTATTATTATTATTATTATTATTATTTAAAATATCTCAACTTATCTCAAGCACTTCTACCATGCCATTCATGCCAGATCCTGAGCACATGGGTGACTGTGTTCCTGGCAGATGAACGTTCTGGTATGGTTCCCATCTACTCCCCACTGATATACAGTATGTGGCAATCTGTGAAAACCTCTAGGATGTCATCAACTGAATACAGGAATATTACATAAAATATTTAAGAAAAACTAAAATTTTTACAAAAAATTATGTGCAAATGTTTTTATTTAGGGTTACTTAGCCTCAGATATATGCCTGTAAACATAATGTTTGGTGAGGTTTATCAAATGCAGTGGTAAATGCAGTCAGTCTACTTCATAACTAAAAGTGTATTTCTCATGATTTGATCAAGTTTTTGGATATTTAAATGCCACAGTGAAATGGACATAAGCCTAATCGATTCGGACTGTAATCAGATACTGGTAGTCAAAATATTCACAATACCTCCATGCCATCAAATTGTTAAAACCGAAAAATCTGCCTACAAACTCTGTAGAGATTACAGAATTAATTAATACAAAGTGTTTAATATAAGAAATTTTGTCAACATAATAGTTCTGACTGAATCAATCGATGATTATTTCCTCATCAGTCTAAAACAGTGATGAACTGAGTGAAGAACCAGTGACAAGGATCTGGTATGTGAAATGCTGAGAGTGACTTTTACCTCAGGTGATGAGACACTGTTTCTCCTTTTTTACTTAATCAGGTAACCAGATTTGAAAATGCAGCAACTTTACTTCTAATTGAGTTAATTGCATGGAAATATATTTCATTCAAGAAAAACCTTTGAGAAATATACATTATATACAGTGGCAAGAAAAAGTATGTGAACCTTTTGGAATTTCAGGGTTTTCTGAATAAATTTGTCATAAAATGT
>JAOUWY010034768.1:0-14704 GCA_025728095.1 Prietella phreatophila | reverse complement strand
TTTCTGTAAAGCTGCTTTGAGACAATGACTACTGTAAAAAGCGCTATACAAATAAAATTGAATTGAATTGAATTGAATTGAACCTGGAGCCTATTCCAGGGAGCAGCAGGCATAAGGCAGGATACACCCTGGATGCGGTGCTAATCCATCGCAGGGTACAATTACATACACATTCACACAACCCTTCATACACTACAGACACACCAATCAGCCTACAATGCATGTGTTTGGACTGGGGGAGGAAACCGGAGTACCCGGAGGAAACCCCCACATCATGAAGAGAACAAACTCCACACACACAGGGCCACGGTGGGAATCGAACCCCCAGCCCTGGATGTGTGAGGTGAATGTGTTAGCAAGTAAGCCCGTCAATGACGATAATTTTTCACAAATGAACACAACTTGAAAAAACAACAAAAAATGAAGTTTGAAGCCTAAATACGATCTGCAGAAACTAAAAGCTAACCGTACGCTATAAACGAACCTCACCACGGCCGCTCGACTTCAACTTCACCGTCACCAAGCTTCCAACAACTTTTCCAAACTTGATTTAAAAACGTTTTCCATAAAACTACAAATTTATAAATGGACCAATCTAAAAACGGCAAGATGATGACGTTTAATGTCCTGACAACATCCGTAGTACCGTTGAGTGCCTTGTTAGCAAGCACCCTTTTCAGTACATGTAAAATCTTCAAAAACATCATGAGTGGGGTTTCCCTGGAGCATTTCATGTAGTAGAATAAAAATATTTGGAGCCAGTGTTTGCCACAGACCTTATTTCATGCTTTTAACCGAAATCCCATTCAAAAGTAACTGATTTACAGTCCTACTGCATATAAAATACCAGAAACATCCTTGTAAGCCACAGGTCTGATATTTCTAACAGGTCAAATGTGCTTGATTGTACAGGTGAGTGCTCAGACACAGGTCGACCACTGAAAGCCGCCATGTCTCTTTAACAGTTCAAATCGAAACGTCCTGCTTAGTCACGCCCGCATACCGGGTGCCGTGCCACGATGATGCCCCGCCCACCTGGTCTCTGATTGGCTCGTGGTTCCGTCAAGCCTCCTCGCTCGACGCAGGGATACTCAGTCGCTAAGGGCGGGGCTGCGTGTCTCGAGACAGAATTACCGGCAGCAGGCAGGCAGAGAAACTTACCCGAGCTGTTCCCGTGAGTGTGTGTGTGTTTGTGTGTGTGTGTGTGTGTGCACGCTGGTGAGCCACGCATGAGCAGATGTAATAGAATTGGGCATGACTGACGCGCTCAGGATAATAACTGGTCCCCGTGCATCACTTTTGTGTCTGATCAAATGCAGCTCAAATGGAGGTCTCTGAGAAAACACAGCTCAGATCAAATAAAACACTATCTCTCTCTCTCTCTCTCTCTCTCGCTCCATCATGCTGTCTTTCTCTACCTTTATCACACTTTTTCTCTGTATTTCAATCAGTCTCTCTTTCTGTGACTGTGTTTGTCTCTCTCTCTCTCTCTCTCTCTCTCTCTCTCTCTCTCTTTCTTTCTTTCTCTCGCTCTCTGTTTGCATCTGTCTTTCTCTCCTCATGGTGCTCTCATAGTCTCTCTGTATGACTCTCTCTCTCGTTTTGACAGTTTCTGGCTCACTCTGTTTTTCTTTCTCTTTGTCTCTGTGTCTGATGTTCGTCCCCCCCCCTTTCCCGTGGTGTGATGTGTCTTCAGATATGTGCAGTATGCAGCTTTAATTCTGTGCAGGAATAGAGCAGTGGAATGGTGTGTGGGCTTCACTGCTTCACCGTGTTTAGGATAGACTGCGAATGACGACAATTTTGACAGAAATAGGATGTTTAGTGTGGGAGTGTTTAATGAGTATGTGTGTGAGAGAGATACCTTCTTACTCATCTCCCATGTTCTCCGTTCTCCTCACATGTGGATTCTCTCTCTTTTTTTCGTAAAAAAATACTTCATCTTTCTCGGATTAAACATGACGAGGTAAAGCAGCGAATTAAGAGTTAGTCTAGATTGAGTCTGGTCCGATGTTGTGTATTCTGACGTTTCTTTTCGTTCCGACTCCGTTTGACTCCTTTATTGTTTTATTGTTTACGTGCACACAGATTGGCCAGGAAGCAGCTTCCATTGTTCGATAGACAGGAGTTCATTTTGAAGCATGAACTTCCTGACTTGTTGAGGTATATGCCGGATTTCCCACCATTCCCGGGAAGCACAGGAGAGGAATGTTTAGATAGAGTTGCCGTGGTTACAGTGTCTGTGGCGATGGAGGGCTGGCTCTGTTTGGCTCTCACTCTGTGCATTAGGAAGCGTGTCAGGTGCAACTCCCCTGCCGAGAGCCACAATTCACTCTTTACAATCAGACACCTCAATTAGGGAGAACGAGACAGGGGGGGGTGAGACAGGCAGAAAACTCCAGCATTAATGGAATTAATCTGCACTGACTATCTGATGTGGAGCGGCTCTTTTTATTTATTTATTTACTCGGAGCTGGACAGAGTGAAATGATCAGCGAGATCAAGCGTGTGAATCATTCAAATAGTTTTCAGACATTCATTGTTTAAAGGGCCAAGATTTATTTTAGTTCACGTTTCCTACATTACCCACAATGTCAACACCATCACACTCACCATCTTGTAAATCGTAGCTGTCTGTGTCCCTCTGTGTATGACTTGTCTCTCTCTCTCGAACTCTCTCGTGGTCTGTGGCTTGTTTCTCTGTCGGTCCGTGACTTCTCTCTCTCCGTCCATCTCTCTCTGTCTGTGACTTGCTGGGTGGTATTGAATATTGAATACTCTGCACTCCTGCTGTTTACAGATCCTGAACCGTGAGCCGTTCTGGATGTAGTTTGTGGTTCAGTAAAACTGTTTCCTGACCTGTCTCTCTAATGTAAGACTTGGGGGCAGTGCGACGGCCTCCTCACATCTCAGAAACAGCGCCTTTGTCCTTTTATCAGCGCTCAGAGACGTGTGGACTGGAGGTCGAGCTGCTTCAGTGCTCTACACTTTCTCTTACAGATGAGCACAGATTTTATTGCTTCTCACGACAGCATTGAAAATAAGACGACGTGGTGTGAATCGGGGGTTAAAGAGCTGATAATTGTTGCTTTGTGAATGGACCTCATGCTGTCTGACTCCTTTGAGAACTCTGGCTGTTAGCGACGGTTAATGGCTCTCTTTGTCGCTCATTGTGATAACCAGAGCGGTGTCGGCGTTATTGACACCTCCTGCTAGCCTTTCTGAATGCCTCCGTTCTGCAGCAGAGAGAGAGCGAGAGAGAGAGCGAGAGAGAGAGCGAGAGAGAGAGAGAGAGAACAGTGTGTTCTAGTCGGGCACGATTACAGACATTTGTCAGACCACACAATACAATACAACTATGTGTTTCCCAAGTAGAACTTTTGATGAATATGCCAGCATTTAGCAGGTTTTGGGATTAAATGACAGGATTACAGAATTTACACCTCTCTCCTCAGACCCATTGCTCGCTCTTTATTAACTAAAAATTCTAATAGCAGCTGTTCATAGAGAAGACGAAGAAATATTCCAAAAGTTGGCCTGTCCTCTTCAGCTGGATTTAAATTCCTTGTTTACTTTTATTCGTTTGTGAGAATAAAAGTCAAGCCAACATGGGTAAAAGCATGCCAATACTTTCGTCTTTACTGAAGATACAGACGAAGTTTCTGCCAGTCGTCGAGAATCCTGAATGTTGCCCTGTGGAAAATTCACCGTGCTCTGTGGGTGGGAGGGGCATACGCTCTCTCTCCTGTCAATCACAGCAGTACCAGCCAATCACGCGGGTCTGTGGGGGCGGATAACGCGCTCCTCCGAGTGTTCTACAGTGCGGAACTTGAATGAATGACTGAATAATAACAAATGAATAATAAATGAATCTGAAATGTGAAATTATTTCAAAAGTCTTTAAATCCAACAGAAAGGAGACATCTGAAAAGATTTTAGCAGGCGAGAAGTTGCTTACAAAAAAAAAACCTGAAGGTTTTTGCATTTCGATCGGTCTCTCCTATAACCTATTTCTAACCTATATCTGTGTAACTTGTGTAACAGTAACAGACCGGCCAGTCTGTGCTTAGGTTCAGTCGGTGTTTTGCCCTCAGAGATTAACTGACGCTTCCTGGAAGCCCCGCCCACTTCCACACGTCTCAACCTATTACTAATCTCTCGTCTGATCGCGTTTGTCCCGCTTGAAAGGTGCACTCTTGCTTCCCGTTAAGATAAATGTTTATTAATGTGTAAAAAAGTATGTTAATGAGTTTGACTTGGTGAATATAACACACGTACGTAGAAACCCACTCCGAGCTGCGTCGCTGACTGGAGGAGTGCTGCAGTTCTGTCAGACGGAAGAGACAGCGATGCTCTTTTCATCTCACCGCTGAACACCATCCTGACTGTCAGCTAGCACAAGAAAACATCACTCTCGTCACACTCGCCCTGCCGATCGCTCTCGCTGATTCACGCACCAACTCCGCAGTGTTCAGTCATGTTACATCTCCAGCTTTTCCCCTCACCTCTTTCCCCTTCGTTTCAGGAGGAGCAGAACCGAGGGAAGCCGAACTGGGAGCACCTGAACGAGGACCTGCACGTTCTCATCACGGTGGAAGACACGCAGGCGCGGGCCGAGATCAAGATGAGGAGAGCCGTGGAGGAGGTGAAGAAGCTCCTGGTTCCGGCGGTGAGTACGCTGTAGCATGGTTTGTGTGGACAAAATGAAATCTATCCAGCACTACAGAACACTATGGTGAAACATGATCTTTCTGAGATTAGGGGCGGCTGTGGATCAGGTGGTAGAGTGGGTTGTCCACTAATTGTAGGGTTGGCTGTTCGGCTCCTGGCCCACATGACTCCACATGCCGAAGTGGCCTTGGGCAGGACACTGAACCCCAAGTTGCTCCCGATGGCAAGTTAGCACCTTGCATGTCAACTCTGCTACCGTTAGTGTGTAGTGAATGGATGAGTGAGACACAGTGTAAAGCGCTTTGAAGAACTGCTAATTTTAAAAAGGTGCTATATAAGTGCAGACCATTTGCATTAGTTAAAACCCTACAATATTCACACACGAACACACCATCATTTAGCTGTGACCTCATTTGGCAGTTGCCAAAACAAATAAGTACAAAAAAATAGTTCTCCTGGATTTTTCACATGGGGGTTGTGTGTATATTTATTTATTTATTTGTTTGTTTGTTTATTTAAGAAGTAGGCATTAAAATTTAGATGAAGGCCATCCCTTCAATTATGCACAACATTAACATTTATATATCATAATAAACGTTAATTTTATTATTTCGGAAATTAAATTTAGTGCACACTCCTCTTGCACAGTACATTGATTTTATCGTCCCTGCACGACATTACGTTGCCAGTGATGTGTGTATATATACTGCGTTTATCATCAATTATGTTATATTACCAGACCGTTATGAATTTTGCTTATGACACATGAGTCTGGAATGATCTGGGCAGCAGATGTTGTCCAATAACAGAAACTTCATGGAAGCCCCGCCCCATCCCTCCATACACTCTCATTCTGCACTCACACGGGCTCCCTCGCTTTCGGTCACGGTAACCGCTGAGTGTTTGAGTTCCTGAATGTGTAAGAAACTTAGCTAGGTTTAGACAGGTTCACAGTATATTTAACACCAGTGTTAGGTTAGGAAATTTTCACTTAACTAAGTTACCACCATCACACCCCTCCACCATGGTAAACGGTCATTCTTCTTTCGGCTGCTCTCGTCCCGGGTCGTCACAGCGGATCGTCCGTCTCCTTTACGGGAATCCGGTTTATGAGTCGTGTATTTGATTGGCACAAGGTTTTTACGCCGGATGCCTTTCCTGACGCAACCCTCCGGTTTATCCGGGCTTGGGACCCGCACAGAGTGCGCACCGGCAGGGGTAATAATCCCAATGGTTGGGTTTTGGTGCCCAGCATGTGCGGCTCAAACCCACAATCCTGAGATTAAGAGTCTCATGCTGTACCCACTGAGCTAGCCGGGCACAGGGTAAACCTTCATCAATTCCTTTGAAAGGTTTTAATTCTTAAAACTTGCACGTCCTAGAATGCGTTATGTCTTTTAATTTCCAGCGATGACATTTTTGTACCTATGCGACACCTTTTTGTTGTGGTTGTAGATTCATTAATCTCCGGTAACAGCACAGTGATGTTTTGTTCCTCTTATACCACAGAAATGTTCCTACAGTTAATATATATTAAAAACTGAACAGTTGGTGCTTGGGGAATTTTGTCCAAGCACGAAGCTTAGCTGTGAACACTTCCCAGAGACTTCAGTATGCATATGGGCAGATTTAATCCCATCCAAGAGCTTACCCCTTCTGCCCTTTCTTTTCTGTCTCTGTCCGCAGCGCTGAGGGGTTTTTTTTTTTTTGTGCTCGAATACAGAACTGTTACTGCCTTAACTGCCTTAGTAGCGCTGCAAAATGAAGCTGACACCACAGCGAGTCATACTGGTCAGAAGTGCTTCATTTTTAATTACATTTTACATTTATTCATTTAGCAGACGCTTTTATGCAAAGCGACGTACATATGAGAAAAATACAAGCAAAGTGATGTATCAAGCAGAGAACAATACAAGTCGTGCTACCGTACAAGATCCATTAATTGAATTAATGAACAGCGGCTCGGACGGTAGCGCCCGCTCTAGTTCAAATTGCAGGTGCATGTTATTGCACACGTTCTAGTACGTTATCATTTCTATAGTATAGATGTTATGTTGATGCTGTATGTAATCTAAGATTGATTACGCACTTGTTATTTAACCAAGAGAAACATCTCATTTCTGACAACATTGAACACTTAAGGAGCGTTTATTACGTACACTTATTTTGTAATAATTGCCCATCGACTCTTAGTGTGTTATTTTTTTTCCACCATGAGAGGTTAATAAAGGACATCGTCACGGCAGGGCAAATGTGATTAAGACGCATCAGGACAATCTTCTGGCCCTGCTCATGTAATGAACGGCATCTTCTCCTCATTTAGAAGCGTGGAATTGCCTTTATTAAATATCTCTGCAATACAAAAGGGTCGCAGCACTCTGGTTTGTTCTCAGACATGATGAAAGAGGCGAAGGAGAGGGGGTGCACGCTCATAAACCACTTCCGTGATGGGCTTTGGGTTTGCTCCTTGCCGATCGATTTTTCTTTTCTTTGTCCCTGCCGGCAAGCGCGTTTAAAATTTGTAATCTTGGTTTCACTTCTTCGGGAAATAACTCGGCCGGAGCCTGCGTGCACGGGGAAAAACCGCGTATGTTCAGCTTAATTCACCAAATTTATTCTTCCGCACACAGGCACCGAGTCTGTGTTTGGGTGACTGCATAAACAGGTATTTCAAAGGGATGAAATGAAATGTTGTAAGGATAGAGATTCAGCTCATAGACCCTGTGAACTTTTCAACTCTGAGTGCAACAGAGAGAAGAGACTGCAGCAGAGGAGGGTGAGTGAGGAGGTCTGATGGGGAGGAATTGAGCTACGCTTTCATGTCTGGTTTGTGGTCTTATCCCACTGATTCTTCCTTCCTTTTTATACACATAACCTTTTCCTCCCACCTCTAACCTTCATATCTCACCATGCCTTACTGCTGTCACACAGCGGCTCGAACACCCTGCAGCAGCTTGCATTCGCTCGGTCGCTTCCAGTTTCTCCAGCTGTCTTGCAGCGCTCCAGAGCCGCCGTTTGTCCCCGTGTGAGTGTGTACAGAGATGATGAGCCTGGGCTGCGCATGAAGTATCACTCATCACTGAGGATGGACAGAATTTCAACAAAACCTAGAAAGAAATGAGTGTTGGAGAAATGACAGAGAGCAAGAACGTGGCAGACGAGGTTCAGGGACTTCTTTGTTTGTAGAACTACCATGAAAGCAGGAAGTGCGGTCAGGGCTGCGGAGGAAGAATGCTGGGCATGAGGAAGGTGAACACACTCTTGATGGGAAGCCAGGAAGAAAATACTGCTGATGCCATATTGACAGCTTCCAAAGTCACTCGTCCCAAACGTTTAGTCGGATTAGTCAGAATTCCTTTGTGGGTGGGATTAAAAACATCAAGCAGACCTCTACTTTGAATCCACTGCAGTACGACCAACCTCAGCTTGCTGTTTCCGATCGGATTAGAAGTCTACACGTTGCTTAACTTGTCCGTCTTTCCCGGCACACGCCACATCAAACTGCTTGAAAACTTCTAGACTCTTTCCTGTTGTAATGCGTAATAATAGTCTGTCATCGGTGCGGATGAAAAAGTTTAAAAAAGCAGTGTGAAGAGGAAAATGGTGTTCTGTATCGGTGTGGTGAAGGCATTAGTTTAAGTCCTTAGGCTCTTTTTCCCATTTTGGTGAAGTCCAATTGACCCAGAGATTATTAGAGCAGGTCTCCTCTCTTCTCTTCTCTACCTCCTCTCCTCATTGTTGTATTTCTCCAAGTCTTCAGGTCGAGTCTTCGATCGGGACGATCGATTCTCCCGGTCTAATGTTACCCTATCTTTTCAGGTATCTCTGAATTTTACTGCTGCAGCAGGAATCCTGTCCAATTGGAGCATACACCACAGAGATAACACCACCAAATCGTTTCATGTTCTGCTGTGTGAGGCCAGGGCGTTTATTTGGCTTCAGGCTGATGTCCAGTTAATTCCTACACAAATGTATATAATACCTGCAATGTTCAGCATCTCCTACCACTGCTATGGAATGACACTGGCACAGAGATTTTATACCCGTACCCACCGTCTGACTGCGGGCTGATAAGGCCAGTCCAGTGCATTTCTCTTCAGATCTCTCTCTCTCTCTCTCTCACTCTCTCAAAAGATGGTGCTTGGATTTTTGAGAATTGAGAGAGTAAGCCTTGGGTAAAGGCCAGTGCTTGTTGTAATCACACAACATGGACAGAATTCTTCTGTAATCTCTTGATTCAATGACAGGAAACTTCGCTTCCCAAATGTTCCGTAATGTAGCCGGGGTTACTATCTCTGCTCTGTGCTGTTCGAGTCCAATCGTTTGTGGGTCAGCTGTTGGGAGCGGGACCTGCTGTGCTAGGTGTCTCCAGCATTCTCTTCTGTGGTTTTCTTAGCTTGTAAAAACCTCCGTTTTCAGGAACGCACTCTGCCGTCTTCCTCTGTTCCAGATGAAGAATAGAATCGGCGTGTCGCGATCAGAACGCGAGTGTCTTTAGCTGTTGTGAGACTGTTTAACGTTAGCTTTGGAGTAGGGTTGATGGGACATATAGTTAACTTTCTCTCGAGGAATGTCTGCGGCGAATGCTTTCATCATCTCAGCACGATTGTCCCAGCGGTCAGGTTCAACTTTAAGGTCAGGGCTAATCTGCATTAAAATGAAAGCAAGGTAAGGTATTTTTGGCAAAGCAGCCCCTTGGAACTATAAGGCATTTCCCTCTGAGCCCTCTTCCTTCTCTCTGCGTGTCATCAGGGTACTGAGGACTGGGTGAAGTAAGAGCCTTCACCTTCACTACCTCATTAGCGAATCTAGGCCACTATGAGTGCTTTCTGTTAAACTTGGCTAATTAAAACGCCGTGTCACGGGAGTTTTCTGGACTAGCGCGGCATCGCATTGCCACATAAGCACTCTCACAGAACATTTCAAACTAGACCAGGGACTCACTGGAAATCATGGAGTTGAAATCTACTTAAGCTGTAATGTGTAACTGCTTCCTTTTCTCACTTGTTGAGAAGTCCGTGTTTTCGTGTGAAGGAATGTGGAGCGCCTGAGGCCCTTAAAGATGTGCAGATCTTGTTGCATGAGTGAGAGAGTGTGTGTGTGTGTCTGTGTGTGTGTAGTAGCTGCGACCGAGTGCTCTGAGGGCTTTGCTTTCTTTTCTACCTTCTCCTTCTCTTTCCTCCCGATTCATCTCATTTCGACTGCTTGGTACTTGAAGGCAGGACTAGTGAGTCAGCCAAATTCTCTCTGGTTTCTTGAAAGGCCACAAGGAGCTTCAGGGAGTGGATGGAGAGAGAGACGAAGGAAAACTGCAGCTTCGCAGCTCTCGTAAGCAGTGGCTCTCATCAAATGGACTGGATAAGAAACTTGTCTACATGCCCCAAGCTTGCATTTCTGGCCCCTGCCCTCTTCCTTCTCTCTTTCTTCTTCGGTGCCCTTTTCTGATGGTTGCACTAATGTCATTTGCAGCGATTCCAAAAAAAAATCCTGCCCTTACTGCGTTTTTATATATATAAAAATAAAGATCTTTGGGTATTTGTAATCCTTGCATTCAATTTTCCCTTAAGCATAGCTGCCTGAGTACACACCTTTCTCTCTTACTACCTCTGTCAGTAAGGAAAACGGCTCCTGACTAGGGGAGAGGGATAGCAAGAGAGGAGATATAGAGACAGACAGATGGTGTGTAATGTATGACAGGCGTTGTGGTTCTGTGGGCGTAGCGTCCCAGACAGCCAAATTTTCTCTGTCAGCTCTCTGCCTGAAGGCTGGCTCAGAGGCCTGTTGTGGCCAGCCGGCTCATCGTGATCAATAAACACCTTTTTCCTCGTACGTGCATAATCACATTCGCCTCCTATCAGGCCAGTATGACAAACGAGAACAAAATGCCATCTGGTCGCTTGCCGTGTGCGCTTGTGTGCATGCCTTCCCAACTAATTGTCCCATTTCTTTGTATTCCCCTGTTCCTCCAGTCACCTTGGTGCTTTCCTGGTGAGTTCTTCACTATAGGAACGTAACAGTGATTTCACCTGTTACCTCATTGGGTTTCACATAACTATAATTTTATTCATCACTTAGCGCACTGACGAACTGTAATAGCAGTACAGTTATAGGTGTGAATTAACACACTGACCTGAGACACCAACACTCCTGGAATACACACGGAAACCCTGCGTGGTCAGTGCTAACCCTTGTTATAGATGCTCTCTCTAGTGTCTTGCCCAATCAGCCTCATGCCCTAGCTGCAGGGTCAACATTGAAGGATCATGGGTAACAAACATGTTCTGCTACAGTTTGGATGGCTGCAATGTTTGCGTTCACTGGTCCTGAGGAACATCTCTTCCTCTTCCTCTGCTTCTTAACGTTATTAAGCATCTTGACAGCAGACTTGGAGCTCTACCCTGCTTATTCCCTCCCTTTTTTCTTCTCACCATTTTCCCCCCAAAGCAAAGTGGTGCAGAGTATCATGCATTAAACCTTCCGCTTTTGATCAGGCCAGACAGTCTGGATCAAACACCAGCGAGGTTTCTATTAACCTTTTGACGTTTTCTTCTCTTAACATGAGAGCCAGATTTCATCCGGCTGAAACTGCTTTATCAGTGCAGCCCAGACGCTCGTCTGCTTTCCCTCTGCTCTACATCACCATGCAGGTTTTCATCATGGTTGAGATTCAAATTCCCATAATAGTGTGTGGTAATTCAACTTGACCTCTCCATTAGAACATACTGTGCTTGCCTTGGCTGATTTAGATTCAGCTTGTCAGTAGTAAATTACACCCAGCCGTGATTGACAGAATATTCGCTCAGATATCCTCGTGTAGCCTGACCCGTTTCTGTCTGGGATGCATTACTCAAGTACTTTTTTGATTATTTTTTCCCCTTTTGATGAATCAAGTTTAGCTTCTACATAACGATATAGTATGATGGTATGATCTTGACATTCCTCCTCATTCAGCTATTATTAGCCTGCATCATTTCCTTGTCTTTACGTCAGATATTCTGTGACAACATGGCTAACAGCTCTTTCCAGTGTATTTGTCTGATCTGCGTCATGCTAGCCTGCACTTTTAAATTGGATATTTAGCCGTTCAACATGGCAACGTTAGGTTCTCTCACCAGCCTGCTGATTCCTTGGTGAACGTCATGTGCTATCTCAGTTGTCTCTCACCATTCAGACTTGCCCTGGGTATTTAAAGGAAAGGTGAAGGACACAAGTATAAAATGATTTGGAGAACATCTTGTGAGGTTCTATATCTGTACTGTCTCTGGACATGCCAACTACTAGGAATAACCACGAGACCACTTGGCAGCTGATAGTGGGTCACAACCCTTGATATGCTCCTGTGTATTTCAGAGCGTATGGGTGTTCAGGTCGCAGCAAAGCGTTTCGCCCCATACAGACTGCTCTTCTCTTCATTCGGCTCTTTTTCCTCTTCCTCTCTTTGTATCTTGTCTGCAAGCTTAATCGCACAATTCTGAAATGCACCGATTGGATCTGTCTATCTTGAAGATTCGATGACGTGTTGCATGCATCCTAAACATTTATATTGATTCACGTGTCATTTCTGAGACAATCGATCATAGTGGACATGACGAGTGAATGCGTCAGTACCCAAGGCTTTGTGTCTGGAGGCCATCGAACATCTCGTCAGCCGTACGTGTTCAGAACGCGAAGACATGTCAAGCCACGATGACCATTTCTTGGGGAAATATATCAAGCACTACTTGTTTTTGGTAGCTTCATACGTCAAGCCCATATGTCAAATAAATCCTTTTACCAATGGATCTGATCTAGGTCCACGTACTGAGTCTGATTTGAAAAGTCACATGAGATATATATATATATATATATAAAACACACACACACACGATTTCCGTTATGTTAAGGCAGAAAATTGGATCTTTGAATGAATGTGTATGCAGCCATTTGTCTTCTCGACCATTTCGTCCATCTTTTTTCATTGCCATGGAATTCTACTCGCTTGTCTTTCTCACTCCACATTTTTCTGTTCCCTTCCACGGTTTCTCCTTGTCCAGAGCACTCCCCCGACATGCAAACACATCACGCAGTTGTCGTGCTTAGTCGTTGCTGGCAGTCCGTACCTGCTGACCGGGGTGAGTTTCTTCTCACACGGCCATGCTAATCCTTCTGTGTCTGGCATGTACTTCAAACACGCAACCAGACTGCTGCTCTGAGCTCCACCATCCCACCAGTCTAACAAGTACATTTCCAAAATAGGACCCGGAATTTCACTGCTAAATTTCATCACCGGTGCAACCTAGAAAGATTCTGAAACCAGAGATCATCGTTTTCTCTGGTCAGGAGATAAGGCACCAGTGATTTCATGCAAAAAGGCCTTCATATTTCTCAAACTATTTATAAATATTCCCTTAGATTAATAATTCATCAAACATGAAGATTTTTTGTTTGTTCGAGTTCTCTGCCTCACAGTTCATGGCATGAGGTGTCTGTTCCTTATATACACCACCCACTGTGTGTTTACAGCAGCACATCACAGCCTCCTGCCTCATTGACATGGCACATTCAGACTAAATAACTAAACTGTAATAAGTGTTGCATATAAATGTCATGGAAAATTGCATTTTTATGCATTTTGAGAATGATGCCGCTCATTTGTGTCTTCCAAACCGGGTTATTCGCTGAGAATTTGTCACACAGTGACAGTGTGCTGCGGAAAGCATCTGCACTGATGATGCTTAAGTAGTGAGTTTCATGCCTGAATGATGTTTTGTTCCCGAATAGAAACGAAGACGCCGTGCAGAAATGCACACGAAGAGTCTTATCATAACATTTTCTATAATAATTACGATAAGCGCTCTGCAGTCAAATTTCTGTTTTCCACGACTAATTTGCACAGAAATATCCGCCGGCGTGCGCAGCCTGATCGTGCAGCCCAAACGTGACACTGCCACGTGAGAAACGTGAACGGCGGCTCTGGGAATTCTTATACTCCCCTATCTATTTGTTTATTTATTTTACTTGATTTTAATTAACTTAACCAAATAACTAGCTTGCCATATGTTGTTTATTTACCTAAGTTTTATAAAAAAAATTTTGGTCACAGTACAGGTTTGTCACTGCGTTGTCATTTCTATAGTCAAAGCTCATTCACAGAGACGTGTATACGCAAACTTGCTAGGTAACGTTAAGCTAGTAACAAACATAAAAATGTGATTTAACAAAGAAAAAAGCGTATATATTTTAGAAATCATTATTTAACACTCTGACCCTAGATGATTGTCTAGTTGTTGTTGTTGTTTATGGTTGTAATTACAAGGGTGTGCTCAGGTTTGAATTAAACACATTGTGACACTTTTCTATTAAGGTTATTTATCTCGCTTGTATTCGAGTATGTATTGTTGCACATTTGCTCCATTTTGTTCCCTGAAATTTCATTCTCTTTAAAGTTAATTGCTTTTTCTGAAGTGATGAACAATGAATACATTTTTTTTCGTGTGTCTGTTTTGCATTTGCTACAGTGCCTTGAGCATTTAAAAATAAATAAAAAAGCTCCCGATGTGCAGTTTATGGAGTCCGACGTCTCATTGTGTTTGTTTTTGTTGTGCTTTGGTGTAATAGTGCTCGTCTTGGCTGGGGAAGGTGAACGCTCACTCATCACTCCATTGTGTCTGTGGGATTTAAAATGCTCGCTCAGGTGTTGTATCGCTTACGTTTCTGACCCCAGGGCCTGTTCTCTTTCACATCACTGTACAGATTGCTCATGACATGTACTTCTGCCATGAATGTGTAGCTTTTTATTTTTTTTATCTTTCAGGAATTTAATGCCCATGTATTCAGCTGTGTTTGTTTTTTTTTTCCCCCTGATGGGTCCCAAAGTGTCTCCATTTGTAGAATGTTTGCCTAACTGTAAACTGGTGAAGTTCTAAAGTCTGTGAAATAACTTGAAACTTGACATGAAAGATCAGATTTTTTTTGTGTTACTATTTTAGATATATATTTGTCAATACCCCAGATTCACATACTTTTTCTTGCCACTGTCTGTGTGTGTTTGTGT
>JAOUWY010032428.1:0-14896 GCA_025728095.1 Prietella phreatophila | reverse complement strand
ACCTTGTGCTCCGAGTTCCCTAGGATAGGCTCCAGGCTCCCCCGTGACCCTATGTAGGATAAGCTGTATGGAAAATGCATGGATGGGTGATCAGGACGTTATTGTTTTAATACTGAAACTGACCAAAATTACTAAAATTACTTGGTGTCCTCATAGCTAATTGCAGCCATTTTGTAGGTACACAGCAGATCTGTTGCCATACACAATTTGTCTGCACTCTCTGACAAACTCTCAGAGGACCACTGCTGCCCAGATATTATTTGGGTGGGGGAAATTTTTCAACACAGCAATGCCACTGGCAATGTCTTCTGGGCATGTCACACTAAAGTAGGAGTGTATCAGCATCAATTCTAGGTGTCTGTACGGCAACCACAGTGTTCTGTGGTCAGGAACTGGCCCTGATGAAATGCCAGAAGACAATTAATATGCAGTGCATGCGGAAAAAGGTAAGCTATAGCCTCTAGCTATGCACCAACATTGGGGGGGGGGGTGCCCCACAGTGGCTTAGTGGTTAGCATGTCTGCCTCTCACCTCCAGGATTGGGGGTACTGTGTGAGTGGACTTTGTATGTTCACACCATGCTTCCAGGGTTTCCTGCAGGTTCTCCGGTTTCCTCCCCAAGCCCAAAGACATGTGGTGTAGCCTGATTGGCCTTTCCAAATTGTCTGTACTCTGTGAATAGATGTGTGAATGTGTGCAGTTGTGCCCACCATGGTCCTCGAGTTTCCTGTGTAGGATAAGCGGTATGGAAAATGGATGGATGGATGTGCATAGCAATAGATGGCCTACACAAACTGTAAACTGTCACATGAACCACAAGGACATGCGTACAGTCTAGATGATGGTATGTTATGATAAGTGCAGACGGGAACCATAACTTCACGGAATGATCTTGAATTTTTGCAAATGCAGTGTCTGTGTGTTTGTTTTCCATCTAATGAAAATTTGTGAGTTCAACCCTTTAATGTTCTCTATATAAATATAAACTTATTTAGCATGGTCATTCAAATGGAATGGGTTTAATCTAAAGCTCAATAACAAGATTCAAGTCACACTTGAATTAAACTGCCATTTTAATCAAACTAGTGCTGCTATAAAGAGAATTATTAATGATTTTTTTTTATGTGGCGGCCACATGACTCCACATGCCGAAGTGTCCTTGGGCAAGACACTGAACACCAAGTTCCTACTGATGGCAAGTTAGCACCTTGCATGGCAGCTCTGCTACCATTGGTGTGTAAGTGTGTGTGTGTGTGTGTGTGTGTGTGTGTGAATGGGTGAATGAGATACAGTGTAAAGTGCTTTGGATAAAAGTGCTATATAAGACCATTTACCATTTATATTTCTTACTGTTGAGCAAGATTCCTGGCTATAATCCCTTGATATAGTCAAACAACTCAAACTTTTTTTTTTTTTTTTTTTACAAAACAAAGGAGAAATTGTAGAAATAATTATTCCTAAAACATAGTTTGTGTCAGCCAATGCCTCTCATGGTTGGTGGTTAAACATATTAAACATGATGCTACTCTCAATCATCTGGTATCTTCTGAGAAAGAATAATTTCCTGCATTCCTGTGGCATTGGTTGAAAATCATTAGTGGAATTTTTACAACAGTTTTGTTTAAATGTAAAAGAAAAAATAATAATAATCTAGGTTAGAGAGGATGCTTCCAGTAGCCACATATTACACTACGCGAAGACAATTATAGATCATACAGTATAATTCTTCCCTCAAAAAGGTCTCTTATATACTAGAGTTGGACAGCATGTGGTGGAATTGCTTTGACATAAACGCCATAAAGCCACTCATGTGAAAAGAAACTGAAAAGAACAGCTACGGTGTGCTAGACTGTGCTTAACTCTCCACTGGACATCACGGCCTAGCGTAACCCAGCTGCTTGGACTGCAGCCCATGCGTATTACACAGCGGCCTTGCTGTGCAACAGAAGTTTGACTTCTCAGTTAAAGTTTAAAAGAAATTTGTGTCAGGCTCAAAGTTCAGCACTGTTTAGCCAAACATAGGCCACAGTTTGCTACAGATAATTGACCTTACATTATAATCTGTTTGATATATATATGTTTGGACAGATCATTGATTCTTCTGTTAGAGAGATTAAAGCACAGCAGAGCTACATGCTCTAGCGCACATTCACTTTATGTTTAAGGAAGACAAGTTCTAAAGTGGTTTTGAGAGGGGTTAGACCTGGCTATACTTATTTTATATGCTGTCATTTTAGTTTTAGTTTTTAAACTCAACCACTTCACTGATTACTCTGTCGTATCTAAATTGTGTCACTTTATTATTAAAAGTTTAAATAGTGCTCATAAATATTGGTTATTTGGTACAACAAAAGACAGAATCATCGTATAAAATATCTGCACATTATAGTGTCTCATTGTGGGACTCAATGAATAATCATCTTCAGCACTCTGGACAGCTCATGATTAATATCATTAAGATCCTTTATTTATTTACCTTTAATAAAAACCACAAATGCAACCTAATGATTACTGATAATACATATTATAGTCTAAATGCCGGTGGATAATCTTCATCATCCTTATTTTGTTGATTCTTTAAAAATCTTTGCAGTAACATGACGGCATCAGCTATGATCAACCTAACCTAGTATATTTACAACCACATGCTATTTGTTACGCATAGCATTTTATTTTATTCTACTATATTTTTTTTAACCAAATTCTTCTAGTCTGGCTAGTGTGAGATCAATTAATCTTCTTAAACAAAAGGCTCTGTTAATCCTCACCTTCGGCGAAACCCATTCATTACAGAAGATCAATTCATGCATTCGTACTGTATCAGTTAACGTATCTTTTGTTCTGTACCGGTCCTTTGTTTTTATGCTTGTAACATCATGTCTGAATGTAAGAACATGAACAGACAGAAGGGGAATAGAGACTGTGAGGCAATACGGTGTACAAAAATGTTTATTTGTTTGATTACATCAAAATATAAGGAAATGAATTGATTTTTATGTATTTGTTAGGGTTAGGGTTATGAAATGAAATGAATAAAACTGTTTATTTAAGTATAACTACAAGTATAACTAAACTCTCATTAAAAAAAAAGTACTAAACTGTGCTGCACCTTGTCACTGAGGTGGTGCACTCAAGTATACACTTTTAGTACCTTTAAGCACCTAGAAAAATGCACATTAGTGTACTTTTATAGCTTTACTTTCCAGAGTAATTACAGTCCAATTATTTACGTCAAATCTCTTTTAAAGGTACACCCAGGTTAAAAATAAAGATGCAAAAGATAAGGGTAAGACAGAGAAAGGTACAGTTTATTACCCTTTTATCAGTGAGTGTATCTTAAAATGAGTTTGTTTTAATGATTAACATATTGTACCTGTTTCATTCTCCTTAAAGTACTTCAATAAATCAGCCTCATTCCCAATGTGTGTCAGATTTCTTAGCCATTTTTCCACGGAGACATTGTTGACACACAAGATATACTGTGCCCTAAAACTGGATTTTAAAAAGGCATTAGTATGATGTTCATGAATGTTTTTTTCCCCCATTCAGTAAGAGTTACCGGTTTAACACAGATACTACAGTTTCATTTGGAAAAAAAAATATCACATTTTCACTGTAGATATAGCAAATGATAAAAGTGAAAGGATTATGTATGATAATTAAAATGAATATTGACAGTAAGACTATGTTGTAAGAAGCACACGGGTCAACGACTCCAGGAAACAAGAAGAGACTCAAGACACTTCAATCATTTTTGGACAAGAGGCAAATATTTGAATCCCTGTTAGCTAGTAGTTCAAAGTAGTTTCCATTATACAGTTTGTTTATCATGATTTATCATGATAACTTGAGTTAACAAGCCATCAACAAGACGGTTTGAAGTGACATTTTCCATTTTGCTTACATCAGATGGATAGATTTGGTCTATATTTGTTCAGCTAAGGGCTGCATTTCTTGCAATGTATCAGTATATCAGTGGCATAAGCAGATGGGTCTGATCATACTTTATGAGGTCCCATCCAATCAACAGTACTTAAAAACTGCAGTCTTAACAAAAATGAATATGACTCGCATGACCTGTGAATGGGGAGGAGAATAGACAAGTAAAATATGACAAATGAGACAGTGTGACCTTTGACCTTTAACCCCTCTCTTCTACAAGCACATTTCCAGGTTACGTGCCTCCCCGCTGGCCTCATGAGGCTGAACCAGTAGCCTGTAGTTATTGTATGTATATGCCATAACTGATAATCCAAAGCAACACATGCCTCTGGGAAGATCAAAGGTTATGTTTGTGTGTGTGTGTGTGTGTGTGTGTGTGTGTGTGTGTGTGTGTGTGTGTGTGTGCATGTGTTTGCTGTTTGGGATAACACAGCATAGTCATTATCTAAGAAGGAAACCTTCGTTTTGTTTACTAAGAAGTGATAAGTGTCAATAACAAGGAAGTGGCCAGTCCAGTTTGATTAACCTCGACATTCTTTACTCTCACTGAAGCGTAATTCCTCTGAACTAAAAATCGACTTCAATATCAAAAGTAAATGAATATGCAAAATTGAAGCATCCTAGAATACAAGTTTATATACCCATGTATACTCTTTGCCAGACAAATGTCTTAATAAAACCTTAATTTTAAATAATACTACATTACAGTTGAATCAGAAGGTGTTGACTATTCTTCTACAACAGGAACAGCAATAGATCCTTCTGTAACCTAAATCACAAGTACTGTATATTAATCCACTATTTCTAATATGTTACTGTTCCTATAGTAACAGCTCAAACACATGGACTTGTATGGTGTACGCGTCATCTTATCTACAGATCGTTTTTTAAAACAACACTTGTTGAATAAAGCGAGGCCCAAGGGAGGAACGAGGCTCTCCGTGGAGCGTGAGGGGGGAACGACGTCCTCCGTGGAGCAGGGAGGGGGAGCGACACTCCGGGCGCAGCGAAGGAGTGTAGCAGCGTCTACCGCGGAGCATGGAGGCGGAGTGACGTCCGCAGCGGAGCAGGATGGCAAAGAGGCGACCTCGGCCGAGCAGGAAGGCGGAGCGACGACCTCAGCCGAGCAGGAAGGCTGAGCGACGTCCACAGCTGAGCAGGAAGGCCGAGCGATGTCCACAGCCGAGCGTGAAGGCAGAGCGACGTCCGCAGCCGAACAGAAAGGTTGAGCGCCGTCCACAGCCGAACAGGGAGGCTGCGCAATGACCTCAGCGGAATTGGAAGGCTGAGCGACGACCGCAGCTGAACAGGAAGGCTGTACGACAACCTCAGCCGAACGGGAAGGCTGCGCGACATCCAGAAGAGGGGAGGGAGGGCGGGATTCGGTCTCAGCTCCGAGCATATACTCCAACCCGTGTAACTTGGCATATTCCACAACGAACTCCGGGTGTTGTATGGTGTATGTTTCGTCCCGCGGTGGCCCTCTGAACTGGCGCCTCGTGTGCTCACGCCGCTCCATCTCTCCGAGGTACCACTCCGCGAAGGCGTCGAACCAGGTGTCCATTTCGGTAATCTGCTGCTTCTGGTTAAAGGTCTTTCGTTCTGTCACGAAGGCAGAAGCAGGTGCAGATTCTAACATTTAATACAAACGAGCAGACTACAAACAGACACTGAGACAACTGAGCAAAACACTAAGGCAGGAAACAAAACGCTATGGCAAGGAACAAAACACAGTGCCATGAAAGACGGCAGTCTAAGACAACGAAAGACAAGTGAACTGTGCAGACAAGGACTAGATATACAAACGAGTGCTCATTAACAAAAACATGAATCAGGTGCAGGTGATCACGTGACAGGTAGTGTGGTGCAGTGGCAGATGGGAAGTGGAGTCCAAGGTCTCTAGAACTGTGACAATAACCATCATTAAAAGTTTCTCTGACTTGTGCTACAGTAGCCTTTCTGTCAGCCAATGCCCTGTTGCTGGTTTGCAGTTTGTCCCTCCTCAGAACTTTGTCAGTAGGTACTCACCACTGCTGACTGGGATCACTACGAGAACCAGCTGTTCACTTATCATCTCATATAACCCATGAGGCTATATATTATATCCTGTTGTCCAGTAAACATTAATCTGTCCTCTTGTGAGAAGCTTGTGAAAGGCTACCCCATGCATTTGATTCACATTCAATCTATTAAAAGGCAATGGTACCAAATACTAAGAAAGTGTATGTAAATGTTTGACCCAGTGAAAATCTGCTATAGTGAATAAAAGGTGCAATAAATCTGTCTCTTAGCAATTATTTTGAAATGACCTCTCATGGAAATAATGTAGATACTCTAATTGACTGTACATAGGATATATGTGTTCACCTGAAATTTGTGGAGTTATGAAAAAATGAGTTTGAATGTCTTTCACTTAGTTATATGCATGAATTGTAGCATAACTGTATATTATCTCAAAGACATTTGGCTTACCAGGTGCACACATGGGACAACATTCTCCGTTTATCTCATATTCAGCTCGGGCACAAGCGCAAAAACACAGTTCAATATTCAGGAGGAAAGTAGCAGCAATTATAAACGTAATTTTTAATCTGAATACCATCTTTAAAGTGCTGATGAGTTTTTCTTGGCGTATAGAAAAAAAATTAGAAATGTTTCCTCTCCACACTTCATAGGTTTAAGTGTTTTTTCTTCAATTCATCTATTAGCACATATAGGAAACTTATCCTATTGATGCCAGTCCTCTTCTGGGTATTCCAAGCCAAAACGTAATAACTTATCATGTCCAGTATTAGGCAGATCTTCTTATACAGCTCATTATTTTGAATTGCTGAGTTAAAATCCAGCATCCATGGTGTGTTTCCATTTGTGAGCAGAAGCTGCAAGGAAAGCATAACATTTTAAAGTGACTGGAGGATGTGTGATTATTATTTATGAGAAAAGTAACTACAGAAATTTCCAGGTGGATTGACTAGTGAACCCTCTACTAATAAACTTACGCTGCACTTTAAGCTTTCACTGTCATGTCCTAAGTAATCAGCTTTATGAAGAAAATCACAAAAATCCAGGACTACATCAGATATAAATCTACAAAACTACATCATATGCAGCTCCTTTTCTCTCTGAGGCAGATCACTGGACAGCTAAATGTATGACATCATTAAATCACATTTCAATGACAGGACTCAAATTCATCAACATATTTAAATAGTGTATAAACAGTCATTAACATTGTAGAAACAACAAATAGGCAAACAAATAAATGGAACATTGGCTTATATCTGTCAAATTATATATATTTTTAACGTTGTCACTCAAAAACTATTACTATTTCAACAGAATTCAAATTGTATGGAGTTGTGAATGAGGGGTTTATGAACATTAACATTCATTCAGTGATAGGTGTATATCAACCAGCCATAACATTAAAACCAGCTGATTAATTTTGTGTGGGTTAACCTTTTGCTATCAAAACAGAGCTGACCCGTCGAGGCACGGACTCCACAAAACCTCTGAAGGTGTGCTGTGGTATCTGACACCAAGATATTAGCAGCAGATGCTTGTAAGTTGTAAGCTGCATGGTGGGGCCTCCATTGATCAGACTTGTTTGTCCAGCACATGCCCTTTGTAGGTGATTGCAGCCCTGCCCCACCTGCTCCTATGGGCAAGTCAAGTCTAACTGTCCCATTATATCTTAATTCACTATACTATATTGTGTGTGGGATCTTCCCCTGCATTTCATCTCATGTTATGCACTTCAGATTAGCAGAGAAAGTGGTGTTGAAATCCTTTAATCTACTTGAGGGCAGGGGCATGTCTAAAGGGGTGGCACGGATGTTTGTGTTGAGAATAAAGCAAGTTAAATTAATAATTAATGTATACGTGATGTTTTTTATTTAGCAGACCCACCCTCCACCCCATTTCAAAAATCCTGGAATCGCACCAGCTAGATGGATAGTACTGGGAATTTCTCAAATAAAAGAAACAGAAAGTAAAGAAGAAGGTTGAAGTGGAAGTAAAATGAATTGACATATATTGAAAATAAAACTAAATGGCTAAACTGGACCAACACGAAAATTAGTTCCACAAGCTTGACCACAGCAGGCAGTGCAGTCTTTCTTCATCATGATCTTAATTTTTAAAAAGTGTCTTTGCTACACTTGGTAATAGTCAGAATTGGGTATAATGCTACAAAGTAACATGTTACTGCATTCTAATTACTTTTTCTGATAATGCATTAATGTAATGTAATTTATGTCATTTGAGTACAGTTATTGACGTCAATAAAATTATGCTACTTGTGTTACAAATGTATTGCTAAGAAAACAATATTAAGTAAATTTTTTTAAATAAATCGCACTTTCCCCCGAAGATTTTTTTTTTTGCCCCAAATAATTCTCGACTTTGAGCAGTTTGTCACTATGTCAGTAAAAGATTATGGCATTGTTGTAATTTTATGTGAATGGAGATGAGACCAATCAAACAGGGTTTCCAGGGAAATCTTGCCAGAGCCATATCTCCTTGCTTGGATTCTCACTGAGGCTCAGCAGGATTGAGCCTGTCCAGTACCTGGATGGAAGACCTGCTGGGGAAAACTAAGCTTGCTGCTGGAAGTGGTATTAGTGAGACCAGCAGGAGGTGCTCACCTTGTAGTCTGTGGGGGACCCAATGCCCTAGTATAGTGATGGGGACACTATGCTGTAAAAACAGTGCTGTAGTTTGGATGAGATATTAAACCAAGGTCCTGACTCCATGTGGTCATTAAAGAAAATCTCACACTTATCATAAAAGAGTAGGGGTATACCCGTGGTGAAATTCCCTTCTCTATAATGGCCCCCTAATAATCCCCATTTCTGAATTGGCTACATCACTCTGTTCTCCTCTCCACTAATAGCTTGTGTGTGGTGGGAGTTCTGGCGCACTATGGCTGCCACTGAATCATCCAGGTGGACGCTACACACTAGTGGTGGTTGAGGAGGACACCCCCCCCCCAATATGCAAAGTGCTTTGAGTGTCTAGAAAAATGCTATATAACTGTAACTAAATACATGGTAACTCTAATGTCTCATTGGCTGACAGTCACTCAATTCTGCCAAACACTAGCTCACACATTCAGTGGGAGGGAAAATGGATATATTCTAATTAAAAAACAAATTAAACCAGCAAAAAGGAGTTGAAACTGAAACAGTAACATCCTCTCATACTGAGTAGGAAAACAAGGCGCATAAACATTTATATGAGTTCCAGTTTACATGAACATGGTATGAGCAGAGCATAAGAAAATGTTCTTTTCATGGCACTGTAGCATCTAAACCCATAGCTTAGTTGTGCCTCCCCTTGGCTAACGACACCAAACTAGCCTAGTTAGAAAAGTTTGATATTTTATCGGTCTGGTAGTATATATAGGTAGATACTTTATTGATCCCAAGGGGAAATTCAGGATTACAAACACTGACAACAACCCAAGGGAACGTTTATGACAAATCCAACTTTTTCTGATCATGCATTGACACGTGCTAAGATGACTGAAAGAACTATGAGTTTCACTTTGTAGTGTATTTTTGTGGGGTTGGTAGGTTTTGAAAGTAAGTTAACTTTTTACATGCCGTAATCCGTAATGTAATCAGATTACAGTTTTAAAGTAGTAATTAGTAATCTGTAGTGGATTACTTTTTTTGAGTAACTTACCCAACATTGGTAATAGTAATGATTATTATGTAAGGAATAAAACAAGGGCACCATTATAGGGAAATAATCAAGGACAGGGTGGTGTTTACCACTCTGAATTATTTTGCTATAACAGCTGATACCACCACATCATTCTAGTGTATAATTCACACACAGGGGCATTGTCCAAAAATATAGTCGTAGTTAACACACTAGTGATGGGAAGTTCGAATCTTTGAATCTTGTTCAGCAAAATGAACAAATCTTTTTTCAAGTAATTTTGTTCATTTCAGCAGAATACACTTAAAATGTTACATGTTAAATTCCCTAACGCATCTAGTGCTCATGCAAAATCTGATCACGTTTGGAATAAAAAAAAACTATAGGCTAATGCAACCAAGGCAGAATTATGAGAAACAGAAATGATTCATTAGTAGCTTGCCTGGTCTTCAGGCTACGCAGTCAGGCTAAACAGAAATGATTAGTTCATCTCTCCAGTCTTCGGGTTCGAGTCATTCGTTCATCACGTGATCGCCACATAGGCTGACTGCAGTGGGGCTGTGACGTAACGAACTCGAACCCGAAGACTGACAGGTGAACTAATCATTTCTGCTTCCGGAATATGGTGCATTGTCTATGCGGGGTCACCGGAAGAACGAACGACTCGAACCCGAACACTCGAGAGATGAACTAATCATTTCTGTTTCCAAAATAGAACCTATGGAGATGTTGCTGCGCAGGCGCGGTCAAAAATGAACGAATCACTCTCAGAGACAGCTCGTTGTTAAAGATTGTCATGTTAAAGATTCGTATGAATTGAACGAATCGTTCATGAACGACACATCACTATTTTACACACACACACACGCACACACACACACACACACACAAAGAAAAAGGTTCTTACTCGGCCGTGTCGTCCGATCCAGCAGACGGACCTTAGGAGAGTTCTGTGTACTTTCTGTTTCTGCTTCTAGCCTGTAATAAAATAATCTGCACACCCCTCCTGCGGAAATCCCCAGTTCCGCCGAAGCAAGCACGGGATTAATAAGTATACGATCAAAAGGTGTTTATAACCCTTGACATTTAAATAAATTCCAAATAATTCAGAGACGTAAATGGCGCACTTATATATACTTTTATCCAAAGCGCTTTACACTGTCTCATTCACCCATACACTCACACACACACACACACACACACACACACACACACACATGGTAGCAGAGTTGCCATGCAAGGTGCTCACTTGCCATCGAGGGCAACTTGGGGTTCAGTGTCTTGTCCAAGGACACTTCAGTATGTGGCGTCACCCGGGCTGGGAATCGAACCACCAACCCTACGGTTAGTGCACAAGCCGCTCTACCACCACAGACGTCCCGAGAAGTTTAAAGAGACGGGAGTGTACAAAGGCGGGGCTTTGCTGAAAAAAATAATAAAAAATCAAATCCACAGCAGTCATGTGAAATAAAGCATGACCATGGTCTCATGACAAATCAGAAGTTTCAACAATGTGGAGTTCATTTTGTGCCCCGAGTATTAAAATAACATGCATTTTTATGGATATTATAGTAGCCTAGTTCTATTAGACAGAAATGTGTGTGTGTGTGTGTGTGTGTGTGTGTGTGTGTGTGTGTGTGTGTGTGTGTGTGTGTGAGCGAGCGAGAGAGAGAGATTATCAACACATAGCCAATTTATTTCCTCCTACAGAAATGGACCACCCTACATTTACCCTACACATACTCACCCGCCTGCCTATCTTATGTATATCTGGAGTGTGGGACACTCACTAGATCGCACGTCAGAGCCGAAGAATCTCTCTCGTTTCCAAGTCAACCCTTGACCAAAAAGAAAAAAGAAAAAAAAAAAAAGCTCTGTTCCCTTATGCAGGTTCTCAAAATGAAAACGCTGACCTTAAACGGAAAAGTTCTTCCTCATTCAGAAGATCCAGAAGACTTGGTAGGAGGTTTTTAAAATGTAAATACTAATCATAATAAGAAAAACTGATTGGTGTTAGTCATGGTAATGCGATTTGAGACAACACTATTTCGTTTAGCTGAGACAGATGGATGGGGACCATTGATCCATTTTATTGCTGAATTGTTGCTAGTGCAGCATGTCAGGATAGTGAAAAGTAAAACATCATGCGTCTTCCTTTGAGTATATTTCTTATATTAATTTGTGAAAGAAATGAATAAAACTAGGATATTGTGGGTTTGTATAATGACACCAGTTATAACCTGTATTTGTAACAGGTTTGTACTCAAGAGCACAGCTACTGAATGGGACATTATGAGCTGCCTTTCAGCTGTCTTTGTGAGATGTAATAGGAAGCCAGTGTAATTGACATAAGGTGGGACTGTTGTGATTAATTAGTATAATTCTTGTAAAAGCCTCACGAACTGCTCTTGGGGCATGTTTAAGTAAAGGGCTAGGCATGCGGATACAGGAAAAGGAATAACTTACAGTAATGCAATCTAGAGATTAGAATTGCAGGAATTCACTTATCTACATTGTACATGGGCAGCATAGTGCTTGGCTGGATTCTGGAGGTGGAAGGATCACTGCCCTGCCTGATCTTCTGTTTAACATTTTGCCTTGTTTCTGTTATGTTTCAGTTTGAACTCTTTGGTCTACATCTGTTTCTCTGCCCACACAAAATAACATAGAACTGTGACGTATGTGTACAGTCTACATTCTTCTTCATTTAACCCCCACTATACAAAACATTTCGAGCCACTAACAATCCCACTAATGTGAGACAGCCTGGGAATAGCTTACTGAGATATAGTTGAAAAATGAATAACATTAGACACTTAAATCTCAACTTAAGACTTTAACATTAGGGTGTTTAAAATGAATGTTTAGAATAAATACTATTCTGAATAACAGCCACTTGTATAGAGCAGTGTATGAACTAGCATTGTTCTGGGTCAAATACCAGCTGGGTATTTGATATACTGGGTCAAATAAACATACCCTTTCTTCCTGCAGCTTTGTTTGATGATAAAAATATATATAAAGAATAATAAGCATAAAGAATGGAGTCCAAAAAGAAACTAAAAACCAAAAGAAAAAGTCAAAAAAAATCCCCTCAAATTGGACCTAGATGCTGAAACACAAACACACTGTTCTCTCGAGTGACATTGAGAGAAGTGTTGTTTTAACTTTCATCTCTTGTGTTTGCATTTGTGCAGCAGAGATCAAAGTACATAATAACTTTGAATCCCAGCAACTGCAGCGTCCTGAAAATGTTTTCCCCACAGAATTAAACACGGTTCAGTTCAGAATTCTAAAGGTTACTAGCATTGTTTTGCAATAACCATTGTGGCCTTGAGTTTATTTACTTTATTTTACCCCTAGGGTAAATGAAACTAGCTCTTCTTCGAATCGTTCGATTTAATTACAGTCCAGAACATTTCAATTGAAAACACGTAATATAATTTCATTCAGTTGGCTGATTTAGAACCTTATTGAGCCTGTCCCGGATGTCACGTAATGGGGTTGAGGACGGATGTAAATGCAGACAGCAGTCAAGACACCGGCCAAGAGCCACATGTTTGACACCATTGCTCTAATGTCTTGAATCACATACAGTGCATCTGGTGAATTAGACTGTACCAATATCGGAGATGTTTATCACAGAATAATTGTTTAGAGCCAGTCAGGTCAGAAAGTTAAGAAGTTGCACTGAGGAAGCATGAGGGACTGACTGCACTGCTACTTGTTAGTTAATGCATGTATATGTAGTACCTTGATTTTGCTAAACAATTTCAGGGATAGTTATGCAATGATCAATAACTGGCAGTGATAAATCTGGTCGTATGTCCCAAAAGCAATGACTCATCTTCATCCTATCAGTCTTCTCCTTATACTCAGCTCCCCCTTGAGGTGAGCAGGGAAACACTGAGAGAGCGGAGAGGAGACCTCAGAGAAAACATATACAGCAAGTCTTGTCCTTGGTAACCAGTACAGTGTATTTAACGTCATATGAACTTGCTAAATTAGCCTTGTAAAATAAAGTGTATCACGATCAGCACGTTTTGCTTCTTAAGTCTACAGTAATGGTGACTCAATCCAGCTTTCAAGGAGTCATCTGACAAATTTCACTTGAGCTACTAAAATATTGGTATGGTTGAAATAACAACATGGATTCAATCAACAACAGAAGAAGACAAGCATGTTACACTGAAAGGCCAAGACATAGAATTAACAAGAAACTGCTCAGCGAATTACACAGTCAAGGCAGGGGCATTCGATTATATATTATGTGCCATGAAACAAGACTCAAACTAGTGGAATAAAATCAATGCTCACAATAGTATGTGCAGTGATCTTTAACTACTAGGGTTGGCTAGATTTATAAATACATTTTCTTCTTTCACATTACAAATATAATTCGATATAAATAGAATATTACAGTAACAGTTCACTTTGGAGCCATTATGTAGAGAGGTTTTCAAACTTTTTGCAGCCAGAGACCATTTCCAATGTAAAGGACCCTCTTAGGATCACAGCACAGATTTAATTTTAATAGTACAAATTTACTCATGCTGTTAGAGCTTGTTTCTTTCCACATCACTGTGGATTATATTAACAGCACCACCTCGTTTTAATTCTAATTTCAATTCATGTTAACACTACATACACTCTATAATATTTTATTTACACTTGCATTATTAAGGTAACTCTATTTATATATACATATCATTTAATATATTTTGATTTGGGAAGGGGTGCAGGGTGGCTGAATGGTTAGCAGGTTTGCCTCTAAACCAGCCCTTGGGAGCTTGTGTGAGGAATTTGCATGTTCATGTCCGGTTTCCTCCCTCAGTCCAAAGACATGCTGACTGGCATTTCCAAACTGTCCATAGTGTGTGAGCGTGTGTGGTTTGTTCTCTGCAATGTGGTGTACCCGCTGTCCACTGTATGATTTCTAAAGTATATTGAATTTTCTAATATTTTTACATAATAAAACACTTAACATAACAATCAACAACATCAGTGACAACAAAACCCCAGTGATGAGGCCCAGATGAGGCCCAGATGGTTTATGGGTGCACACTGCATCACTCGATGGTGTTCCCCGTGTGATTGTTATCTGCTCCAAAGACTCACAACTGTAACAGAGAGAGAAATCATTTTCACTGAATTTAAAACCAGAGTTCACAGTACAGAAGAGGAGAAAATCATGTTATACTCACTCTGTATGTGGTTCGCAATACATTAAAGAACCATTTGAATACGTCTCTTCAGAACAGTCCTTACATACAGTATCCATTAAAGC
>JAOUWY010032114.1:0-14903 GCA_025728095.1 Prietella phreatophila | reverse complement strand
TCTCTCTCTCTCTCTCTCTCTCTCTCTCTCTCTCTCTCTCTCTCTCTCTCTCTCTCTCACGCTCTGCCCCCTCTCCCTATCTCATCTCCTTCCTATCTACCCAAAAAGGTCAATACCATCTGTTAAATCCAAATTTGCTGACTGGTGTACATTATTTATCAGTATGAAGATAGAAGTGGCTCTATTAAAAGCTGCACTGACTCTTCCTCTCTCTCTCTCAATTATTCTCATGATAATCAGTCTTGGCCTGTGGGCCTGTCCAGACTGGTTCTCGGAACAGGACACTGAGATCTATAGCTGTTCTGAAATTTGCAAACAAACTTTGTGTTTGACGCTGGGCAGAAATTCCAGGCTTTCCTGATGAAAGTGGGAAAAGTTTTGATTTCCAATATCCCTCTTCAATTCCAGCTTCAAAGCTCTGCTCACTTTCTGGACAGCTCTGAATGTAATATTCCCAAATATTTGGAGGATTATCTTTTGTCCCAGGTCTATATAGCCTATGCTAATTTGTTTCTCTTTCATACACCTGACCACGTGGACAATTTGCTATATAGTCTGTTGTCAAATATACTGTCGCTAAAATTCTGGACACATCTCTGCTGCATTGCTATTCCTAGCCAGTACTCTTGTTTCAAGGCATCTCCAATGGCCCAGCGACTGACTCCCAAGGCGAGACACCTTGGAATTTCTTCACGAGGGAGAACCTTTCTATCCGGTTTCACATTTCTGCTCCACTGCATTGCTGTTGGAGCTGGCAGCAGTGCTGAAGCAAAGTTCTTTCTGTACTACTGAATACATACTGAAATCCACTCGTCTCAGTGTGTCACATGAATGTGACATGAATGTGACACACTGATTCTAGTTATACATGTATAATAACATATGTACAATTGATGTGATTGATGACACTTGTACGTTTGTCATCATTGGCTCCGTTAACAGCTGGATGCTTAGGCTGTATTTTTTCTCACTTCTGTTTTGTTTTCAATCAACATATTGTACCTGTCCGATTAGTGCTATCAGTATAAAATGCACTCGTGAGCAGAGTCAAAAGATAAAACATCTTGGTTGTGGATTAATAAATTGAGTAATCCATGGGTTTGCTGGCTCTAGTATGAGAGTATGACAGAAGTGTCAAAATAGTAGGTTAATACTGGGATCATAAACTAAAGATTAAAGAGAAGTGTAGAATAAGAGACAAGTGCACATATGGATAGTTTAAACGTGTAAACCGATCTTCTAGTTTGTAGATTTCAAGTGAGCGAGAGAGGCGTGATATATTTAACCAATATCAGAAAAATAATTTGTTCATTTTTGCTCCACGAAGAGAAATAGATCCAGGTGCCATGTTCTAAGATGTTTTAACACACGTGGATATAAAGATGGAAATGAAATTTGAAATATTCATCTTTTGAGCTTAAACAAACATGTCTTTAGCGTGTAGCGAAATAACAAACCAATTGGCCTTGCCATTCCAACACTTTCAGAGGGGACTGTGTTAGGAAAAACAGCCAGTATGCCATTTCCATGTCACCAAGAACATTTTCAGGGTATTTTAGGTTGGTAAGATTGCAGCCTTCACGAATGAATGATTACCATACCTTTGTCATTTTGCCTTCTAATTATAATTAGGCCTGACAGGTTGTAACAGTTATGGGAAGGGAGTTCATGCAGTAAACTCCTTTTCAGGTTTGCCAGGAAACCTGAAACATCAGGCACAAGGCAGGGTACACCCTGGACAGGGTGCCAGTCAATCACAGAGCACAATCACATACACACTCATTCATACACACCAATCAGCCTACCATGTAGTAAATGGTCAGTAAACAGGACTGGGGGAGGAAACAGGAGGAAACAGGGGAACATGCAAACTCCGCACACACATGCACACGTTCGATTCCCCGGCAGGAATCAAACCCCAGACCCTGGAGATGTGAGGCGAACGTGCTAACCACTAAGCCACCGTGCGCCCGAGTTCATGAAATATACTATTTCAGCCATTTTGAATATCAACTGGTTGCACTTCTTACAGTTCAGATGCATTTTCCTTTGTCTGAAATGTTCTGTAGAAATGTTGTGTTTAACACTAGTGTCTTAGCCAGGGCCATCACAAGCTCCCAGAACAGCCTCAAAGTGCCTTGACATGGATTCTATGACTCTCTACAAGTGATGTGGGTTGAGAGTGAGTTGGTGTTTTGATGATGATGCAGGAGAGCGCTGTCTGAGACATCGGCCAAAATCTCCCCAAGGTGTTAAATCCAGATGAATCATAAGAATATAAGTAATCAGAACACTTTTTGTAACATTTGTAGAAGGTGTCTTCACATTCAGGTAGCTGATATTAAAATAATTGTCTCCAGGTTAATGGGAGATGTGTACTACCGACATGCAACCAATCAGGACAATCATGTTCCCAGTCAGTTCACGACCGTTTAGACATTCTAGCGTAGGCAGCATTTTCGGGTATAGCATCGAGAGGATTCAGAACAGTTTAGCTTCTGGAAAAATCAGTTATTGGCGTTAATGCTTGGCCATTTAATTTGGCCTGTAACACTGAATATCTAGGAAAGGACAACTGCTGCATGTCTGGTAACACTTTCCAAGTCCTCGTTGCAAAATGGTTCAGGATGTGAAGAATGTCACGGCATTCATTCCAGATGAATTCAACTGGACTTAAATCACTCTGGTGTTGCTTTAGTTATTTCTCAGATGGCAGGTATGTTTGTAAAAACCTGAACATACAAACCTGCCAAAAACAGACATGAACGAAACTCCAAATATAAACACGTACCATCTACACTTATTTTGATATGCATGCGGTGGAATTGACTCGCATTTAGAATTTACATTAAAGGAGGTAACTGACCATTTACTACTTTGTTTATAGTGTTTTGTGTAGTATTGTGTTGTGTAGATATATAATGAATACCTCCCGCTATGCTATATTGCTGTGCTTATTTGCTTGCACTTGTGTATAATGATTTCAAATAATGGCAAAATATTTTTTGGCATTCCTTTTGGCTTGTAGCTGGAGTGGGGCGGCTGTGGTGCAGGTGGTAGAGCAGGTTGTCCACTAATCGTAGGGTTGTCGGTTCGATTCCCGTGCCAGGTGACTCCATGCCGAAGTGTCCTTGGGCAACACACTGAACCCCAAATTACTCCCGATGGCAGTTAGTGCCTTGCATGGCAGCTCTGCTACCATTGGTGTGTGAGTGTGTGAGTGTGTGTGTATGAATGGGTGAATGAAACACAGTGTAAAGCATTTTGGATAAAAGTGCTATATAAGTGTACATTTACCATTTAGGTTCGGAAAGGCCTGCAGAGATTCGTTTTTCCAACTTCTGAAAACCCTGTCATGTCAAGGCAAACCAGCGACTCCATTTCCCAGAATGCACCACGAACTACAAACATGGCCGACGACTACAACTCCCAAAGCTACACACTGTCACTTCACCTTCACTTGATAAATAATAAGACACACCACACTACTTAAGAGACACTCACATACACAGCCATTGTGAAGTATATGCTCAGTTACATTTTGCCTCTACCATTACCAAGCCTTGATACCTTGTTTGTTTATTCGGTTTTTTTTTTGACTTTGTTATTCCCTCGACTTTGATTCTCTGCCTTGCCTAGTTTGGATTGTGTGCATGACTGTTTGAACCTTGTCTGTCTATGGTTGTTGATTTCTGCCTAACCCTGTGGATTTGTCTTCTCATTAAACTGCCTTACCTGCACTTGCATCCGTTCTCACCGCCATAACGTGACCAACACAATGAATTCAGTCAATGAAGGTCTTGGTAATTAGCTGATGATCTGAATTGGGTATGTTACATGAGAGAAAATAATACTGCTGTAATGCTTTCATTTATTGCGAAACAGTGAACAGTTGTGAATTTCCTTAGTTGGAAAAATACACGAATTTATTATTTCACATTATATATGACTGATTAATCTTTTTGTTTCTGTAAAGGCATGCGTATTCTTTTAATCTCCCTACCCTTGATTATTCATCACTTTTGCGGAGTGCACGGCGATTATAAGCCCACAGCTGCCTCTTGTAATTTCCACAGGGACACATCCAGGGATCACTCTCAACTAAGTGTTAAAATATAATTAAAATGATAATATTGTTATAGTGCAGGATCAGTCAGGATCAGATTTTTAGGCACACAGAAAGAGAGATAGAGTGTACTCCAGTCTCTTGAACATCTAAAGTTGCAGTACAGTCTTCTAAAAACCCAGGTTGAGTGGAGTGACCCGTGTATGTCTGTGGTACATATTAGCTTTGGGACATATCTAAGCTACTATCAGATACAGAAGTTGCGGCCTTCTACTCCACACGTTATCAAGTCACATTTCCACATTCCTAGGGAACATAGTGAGACAGTGAATAGTTGCTTCACTATGAACCATTTCATTGTGTCTTTTCTCACAGCCATTTTGTTCATCTGACCACACTGCTGTTATGGACAGCTCTGATTGATAATTCACAGTTTACAAAAAACGCAAGGTAGGATCGAATAATTTGTTTATTAATTCACTAGAATTTAATCATTCATTCATTCATTCGTCATGCGTAATGGATGGCTCCACCACGAACCACAGTATTTCCACAGTGTTTTGGCTATTCATATAATAAACACATCACCTCAATGTGCGATTAGTAATGAGACTGCAGCCAGTTAGTCTCAATTTACTCTTAGCATTAGATTTGTGCCCCATGTAGTGCACTTAAATGGAGATGGGGGTCATTTGGAATACTTGAAACAAGAGGATAAAGTCCACATCACTGTAGTGAAAAAGAACAAATTTTCTCTTTACAACTATCATGTCTATGGAGTGAATCATGTATAAGCTAAGCATCTATTAATAAGCTAAGCATCTATTGTCTATTGTCTATTGCCTTTCCAAAATGGTTTACTCATCAGTTCATCAGACAGCAAAGATTCAGTGCTTTAGATTCTTATATGTAAATAAGAATCTTATATTATTGTCAAACATATATTATTACAAGCTGTCTGAGTTATGTCAAAGAAGGTTTAAAAAATACTCACAAATTGGTGTTTAACAGGAACTAAGGGATGTGTCCATAGTACAGTCCAATATAATTACTATATAATCAATTACAGGTTATGTGTGTTATGTGTAAATGTGTGTATTCAATACTCATTTTGAAATCCATTTATGCCACACAGATTTCCTCCTTCACGCGCTCTCATATCCCCCATTTCCTCATCTAGCTTTTCCATTAGTTCCTTCCTGAGATTTTCTCACCTCTTCTCATCCCATCTTTCCTACACATCAGATTGACCCTCATTCTACCTCTGGTCAATCTACTGCAGAGTGAGACACATGAAAGGACAGAAAGCTAGAGAAAGCTAGACAGAATAACGGCATTTCCTCACTGTGCAGCTTATTCGGCTTTATGTGCCTATAAAATGAGGGGCCGATTCTAAAAAGTAAACTAGATTCATCCCCTCAGGCTATGTTTTCATAACCAAGTGCAAACTTGTTTTGTTTAGGAGGGGTGGGCCAATCACAGGATTTCCTGAGTGATAGATCACCTTTTAGCTGATTGAATTTAATGAGTGAATGCACAAAAGGATTTTCACAGCCCGAATCCATCACGGCATATTCATGTCTGCACAGATACACAGCTCGACAATGGGGGCTTTTCATGAGAAATCACAGTCATATAAGATGATGGCACAGAGCAGGATGCACTGTTTTAACATCAATCACAATCCAAATACAGCAGACTTGGAATAACTGCAACCTCACACAATGAACACACACACTGAAACACCAAAACTCTATTTTAAAAGGGAGAAATATATGTTGGACAAGTTCCTATTAAAACTGTGGCGGTATGTCAATAGGGGCAGGTTGTGCAGAGCCGCACCTTATACATTTCCAGTCTATCTCTTTAAAGTCTTCGGTCACAACTCTGTATGTTTTAAATTCCATTGAAATACTAATAACCTCTTTTGAGTGACCTAAGATTTTTTTAAAAACCTTGCTATTTGGCAGATAAGTTAATGTTCCATTGATTTGCTCACCTTTTTATTTGCACAGTCAGTGGAATTAAATGGTTTATGTTTCTGCAAACAAAGGCAAAACTGTAAGTGCAGACAGTGTGTCTATGATGTACAGAACCATTGTAAGATATAACAAAGATTGGCAGAGAGAAAGGGGGATTATGAAGTGGAAAATGTCTGTACATCTGAAATACATGTACAGTACACCACAGTGACCTTTTTACCCACATAAAAGACTGAGAAATAGAACCACTCAAAACAAGCTGCTGTATGCTGGATGAGTGTATGTTGTTGAGTGTATGTTGTATGCTGTTTCTATTTCTGTAAAGCTGCTTTGAGACAATGGCTATTGTAAAACGCGCTAGACAAATAAAACTGAATTGAATTGAGTTGACTCAACTGCCTTTTATGGGATTGCGCTAAACATGCATTAGATATTAGCCTCGAGCATAAGTGTTATAGTGTTTGTTCTGCTTAATTTTGTTTGAGGCTTTCGTTAATATTGTCGTTCTGCCACACCAAAACCTACAGTCATGAGAAAAAGAAAGTATACTCTCCTTCAATTCTATGTTTCATTTATCAGGGTCTAAATAACAATTGTGTGGTCCTCACCATCTTCTATAAATAAACAAATAATCTGAGGTGACAAAAAATAAAAACACATTTCCATATGTAGACTTTTTTTCCTTAACCAGGTGGAGATAAAATACATACATCCTTCCTACTTACACAATCATTATTAGAGTAATTAGCAGCCAGGTGTTACTAATTTATATGCACAAGATTAGTGAATCATAAAGAAGTGTGACTACCTCTATCAAAGCAGAACATTTAGCAGTTTGGTGTTCTGGAGCACTTAGGTAAATGGTAAATATGCACTTTATATAGCGCTTTTATCCAAAGCGCTTTACATTGTGTCTCATTCACCCATTCAGACACCAATGGTAGCACCACACCGTGGTAGCAGAGCTGCCATGCAAGGTGCTAACTTGCCATCGGGAGCAACTTGGGGTTCAGTGTCTTGCCCAAGGACACTTCGGCACGTGGAGTCACCTGGACCGGGAATCAAACCGCCAACCCTACGATTAGTGGACAACCCACTCTACCACCTGCACCACAGCCACCTGTGTGTCTACATCATGCCAAGAAGAAAGGACACTAGCTATGACCTGAGAGAAGCATTTGTTGCTGCTCATCAATCTGGAGAGGGTTATAAGGCCATCTCCAAACCTTTTTGAAATGCTCCATTCTATAGTGAGAAGGACTGTTTACAAATGGAGAGACTTCAAGACAGTTGCAAATCAGCAAATTCAGTCCAAGGTCTGACCGTTTAATGTTTAGAGAAAAAGTAAAGAGCTAAATCATGTGACCTACAGGCTGCTGTAAGCACATTAAATGTTTATGTTCAATCAGAAAAAGACTGGACAAGTATGGTTTTCATGGAAGGGTGGCTGTGAAAAACGCCCTTCTCTCCAAAACGACTATGGCAGCACAACTTAGGTTTGCAAAATTGCATCTGACCAAACCACAAAAGATCTGGAACAATATCGTTTAGACTGATGAGACCAAGGTGAAGATGTTTTGTCACCATGCACAGCGCCATGTTTGTCAAAAACCAAGTGTATCCCCACATACAAACTGTCAAGGATGGTGGTGGTGATGATTTGGGCTTGTTTTGCAGCCACAGGACCTGGGTAATTTCCAGTCATTGAGACAATGATGAACACTTTATACCAGAATTTTCTTGAGACAAATGTGAGGCCATCTTCCCAGCAGTTTAAGCTGGGCCAAAACTGAGTCATGCGAAAGGGCAATCAGCCCAAGCACACCAGCAAATCCACATCTGAATGGCCAAAGAACAAATCAATCAAGGTGTTGGAATGGCCAAGTCAGACCTCAACCCCATCGAGTTACTGTGTCAGAATCTTAAAAGAGCTGTGCAGAAACGAATGTCTTCAGACTTCAAAGAACTGAAGCAATGTTGTAAAGAAGAGTGGCTCAAAATTTCTCCAAAATGCTGAGAGACTGATAAACTCCTACAGAAAATGTTTATTTCAAGTTAATGTTGCTAAAGTTGATTCTGCGTGTCACTGAATTATAGTGTGTACTTACATGTCCCACTTGGTTTCTGAATGTTGGGTTACTTTTTCGGGAAAAAATGACTACATGTTGAAATGTGTCGTGTTTGTTTATAGAAGTTGCAGAGGACCACACAATTGTTATTTAGGCCCTGATGAATAAAAACTTAGAATTGAAGGAGGGTGTGCTTCCTTTTTCCCATGACTGGTCACAAGCAGCTTCTGTACTGAAACACATTCAAACATGTATTAGTCAGAAAAAAGACCATAATTTGGGAAAAAGCACATGCTTATTAATGGTACACTTATATAGCACTTTACACTGTGTCTCATTCACACACACACCAATGGTAGCAGAGCTGCCATGCAAGGTGCTAACTTGCGGTTTAGTGTCTTGCCCAAGGACACTTCAGCATGTGGAGTCACCCGGGCCGGGAATCAAACCACCAACCCTACGATTAGTGGACAACCCGCTCTACCACCTGTGCAACAGCTTTACAACCCTTAATGTACCAAAATGATGACCAAGCGACACCAAATCTCTCACACATTTACCTTGTTATAAACACTATGCACTGGCCAAAGGATAAAATAGTAATCAGAAATGAGCAGAATGATAATATTATGTGTTTTTCACTCTTAGAAACCCATTATATGGAGAAAGTTTAGCATGGCTTAAAGTGTTAAAACAGTGTTAAAAACAACAACAACAACAACAACAACAACTGTATTGTGTGTTTACTCTGGTTGCCTTTGTTTTATGGTGTAATTTTTGGAAGATATAAAACTATTTTGTATGAGACAGGGTAAATACAAGGTGCTTGAATTTGTCTTTTTGAAATGTAAGTACTGGAAAACCTTGAAAAAAATCACCTAGCGACAAATCTATCGACTTTTTGGGCAAACCTTGCCAACTTCCCATAGAAGAGAGCGGTCAATACTGTCCCGTAAGCGTGTGGTACACCTCTCTCTCACAACCGTTGTGTTTTAACTTGGGTGTATGGTGATTTTGTCAGATGACGTCATAGTTATAAAATCAGGATTTTGTCAGTGCTTGGAAACGGCTTGGAAACGGCTTGGAAGGGACGTCTGGAGAACATGTCTTAATGGGCTGCGGTTCAGTCACTATTTCATACTTGTTCCATTGTCTGACAATAGAAGTAAAAAAAATTGTGTAAATGAGAACTGCTTTATTGGGAATTCAGCTGTATTAAAATGCAGTATGTGAGCAGAGTACATTTACATTACATTTATTCACTTGGCAGACGCTTTTATCCACAGCGACTTACAATAAGCAAAGTGATATATCGAGCAGAGAACAATACAAGTAGTGCTACTATACAAGAGTAGTGAATGAATACGTAATGAATATGCTAATTAGCACATGACCTCATCTAGCAACATTTAGTGACTTTCCCCTGAAAGTTGTTGGCAACAGTGCTCCTGTCACTCACCTGGATTATACTGACTTTATGGTGAAGACAGCAATGCCTGGGAAAAGCAAATTTAGTCTAGCATGGCTGGAAAAGGTTCAATTCAATTCAATTTGATTTGTATAGCGCTTTTTTACAATAGACAGTGTCTCAAAGCAGCTTTACAGAAATATCAACACAGTGTACAGATATTAAAGGTGTGAATTTATCCCAACTGAGCAAGCCACTGAGTGGCGACGGTGGCGAGGAAAAACTCCCTAAGATGTTTAAGATGGAGAAACCTTGAGAGGAACCCGACTCAGAAGGGAACCCATCACAACAGAGAGTGTGAAAAAGTTCATTAAGGTGTCATATAAAAATTGGTTATTTTATTATTATTATGATTTTTTTGGAATTAAAAATAAATAAATAATAGGTTTGAAAGACGGCTCTTCTGAGAGGCACAGTGGTTATTACGTTTGCCTAACATCTCCAGGGTTGGCAGTTCGATTACTGCCACCGCCCTGTGTGTGTAGAGCTTGCCTGTTCTCCCTGTGATCAAGGGGTTTCCTAGGGGTACTCCGGGTTCCTCCCCAGTCCAAAGACATGTATTGCGCTGATTTTTATCTCTAAATTGTCCATAGTGTGTGAATGGGTGTGTGAGTGTGATTGTGCCCTACAATGGGTTGGCACCCTTTCCACGGTGTCCCCCACCTCGCGCCATGAGTTCCCTGGGATAGGCTCCAGGCTCCCCGCAACTCTGTGTAGGATAAGTGGTACAGAATATAGATGGATGGATGGCTGGAAACCTCTTGTATCGTCCTTGAAAACAAAAAAAAATTGTGCTTGAAAAGTTCTTGAAAGTCCTGGAATTTCATTATGAAGTATCTGTACAAACCCTTATGAGATATACACAAAAACAGAAGAAATCAGGTAAATACTTTTTCACAGCAGTGTACTCAATAGATGGGCTTCGATGGACTGGCACCCTGTCCAGGGTGTACCCCGCATTGTACCCGATGCTTCCTGGGATAGACTCCAGGTTCCCACGCGACCCTGAAGAAGGAATAAGTGGTAGAAGATGGATGGATGGATGGATGGATGGATCTACTCATTAGAAAACAGCCTGTTTGATAGCTAACTAGTAGCTACTCTGTAAGTAGTTAAATAAACTTAACTAAACCTGACAGTTAAAGGTGCAGGGATGCAAAACCAATAAAGCCTTTTTACTAATAAAGCCTCTTGCTGCTCTCAAGCATTTTTCAATGTTTAACTGCTGTATAGTCAATTTGCTTTAGGTAGGAATAAACCTAGTGCCTCAAACAGCAAACCTTAGAAAGACTAGAAATGATCGGTTCTCAACAGCACTTTTTTAACTAAAAAAAATGATATTTTTTCAAATAAAAGAAAAATATATGTGGCAATTTTATTGACACGCAGGGGCTCCTGTGAAGATTGATGGCTTCAAGAATTCTGCTAAATACTATACTAGAATATTTCAGGTTCAGGCTTGGCCGTGGATATAGCTTGCGGCAAAATGATAACTAAAATATTATAGCATCCAAATCAATACAAGAATGATTAAATATATAAAAATCCATTGTTTTGCGATGGTCTTTGCTCATTTTCATATAAGGCGCAAATAATTCTGGAGAACACTGTATAACGGCTTAATGTTTCTGGTATTGAAAGATAACAGAACTATATTGAGATGTTTGTGTTCAAGTGGAATCTTGTCTCTAGTCAGCATACGCTGTATTTGACATAGGAAGACTGATGAAGATGAATGAAACGGAGTAGACTCTTAGTGAGCATCTCATCTTCGTTCACTATTTGTAATTTATGTTTTTTTGTCTGTATGTCAGGGGTTGCTGGGAGGATTCAGCACGTGAGAAGTAAATTTCACTGTGTTTCCTACTTATGACAATAAACTCTTGAATCTTGATCTTCTTGGACTTTGCATCTCTGAGTAACTTCATAAAAACAGGACCTGGCTAGATCAGTAAGCTGCCAGATTGTTCCAGCTGTGAGGAGCTGCAGTGAGAGGAGGAAGAGGATGGTGGGGAGGTGAAGAGAGATGGAGGAGAGCAGTAAAGGAGTAATCAAACATGCCAGCACTCTCCCAGATCAATCAGGTAGTGTTAGAATTCATGAAAGTGGTGTGAATATTAAAGCTCTGGATTGAGGTTGTGTGTGTGTGTGTGTTTGTTTCTACCTTATGGGCAGCTTTAAACTGCCTACTGCAGCAAAATAGTTGGAATCCCAGACAAAACGGGACAGAGATCACTGCAAAGTGCCCCCCCCCCACACACACTTTTTTGCCTCTTTCTAAAGAGTTACCATATGGTAGAAAGCCTCGGGTGATTATGAAATGGTTATTTTTCATTATTTGACTGTTTTGTTTTCGTAGCAGAATATGTAAGCGACTCTATGCTCTAGAACAGTGGTTCTCAAACGGGTCAGTGAAACATAGTCAGGGGTTATGCTTGCACATTTCCCCGATTGATTGAAATGGGTTTAATCTGAATTGAAATAACTCGAAAACAAGTTGAATTATAAGTAATCTCAACATAAACATAATGTATGATTTGTGAAATTTCAGGAATAAAAACGCTAATAAATAGCCAAAATAGTGTTGTGCGTATGAGCCTAATATTTGAATAGGATTATATTCAGACAGGGGTCAAGTAAATAAGATATTTAACAGTGAAGGTGGTATGGCGTAAGTGCTACACTGTCTCTGCCATATCACTCCTCAAGAGGTCTCAGGATCGAGCATTGCATTGCAGCACAGAGGGGAAATGGCTAGCGTTTCCCCTCACAGCTCCAGGTTCCTGAGTTCCATTCTGAGCTTCCATTACTGTCTATGTGGAGTTCTCTGGTTTCTTTCTACTGTCCAAAAACATGTAGGCTAGTCTAAACTGCCCCTAGGTTAAAACGAACATATGTGTGTGCATGGTGGCCTGCGATGGACTGGGATCCCTCCTGGGGTGAATTCTCCTGCCTTGAGCCCAGTGTTACTGCGATATGCTCCAGACCCACTGTGACCCTGCCCAGGATAAACAGTTTTCTGAGGATGAATAAATGAGTTAAGATGGTCCCCTGGCTGCAAAAAACAAAAGTCTGAGGAAACTCTGCACTTGAAGAGTATAATTAAGATTTCAAAGTATTTCCTCTGTAACATGTTGATGATCTGATTTTCAAACAGGGTTTTGTTGCCGTAACCTTCTGCCAATTGCGCAACTGTTCTGGATTATGTGTTATTTAATACTACAGAATATATTACAGTAATTTACTGACAACCATGCTGCCAACAAATTACTGTACAACTTACAGACAATATATACAGTGATATTATTGTATAAAAAGGTACTTTGTTTAAAACGTTACCTGGTAAAATGACTAATTAAAATTTATATTACACAAACCAATTTTTTAAAACTAAATATGGAGCAAAAATTCCAGCTGCTGAACCTCACAGAAAAGCCTTATCTGACTTCTCCTAGTATATGTATCTATAATAATAAGATACTTTAAAAATAAAGCCCACGTGTATTTTCAGTCACTGACTCTCAAGCAATGATTGTGCCTCTATAAAAATCTGACCCGTGGCACCTTTTTGAGCATCAACAGCCTCCATTTGCTGCAGTTTTTAGATGTTAGACACAGTTTCATAATGTTTCACCCAGAAAGATCAGATTTGCTTCAGAGCCAATTAACGCGACAATAATTCCTGTTGATCAAGCGGCCACATCTCCACATTCTCATGTTCCAGTGTGCATGTATGTGGCTTCTCACTCTGTGGTGATCTCCATCTTGCTGTCTATGTTTATGAAAGCAGCTGGGATGCATGAAATATGTCGGCAGAGGAATAAAAAAAATAAAATAAAATAAATAAAAAAAAGAAGTATAATCATTGAAGACAGGAATGCAATATTTCATATCATTAGCACAGAGCTCAGCTCACTGTAATCTCACACATCCAGCCAAATAGTAATACATTGCATGGAGAATGCACTTACATACCAACAGTATCAGAGTGACGCACGTAAATGGAGCATCTGCTGCTGTTACATGATGTGTGTGATATATTCACACAACACGTCGAGCAGAAATTCATCAGTCAGTACATTTTATTTATTGTCATTTTATTTATTATCAGGTTGTGAAATGTTCATACTCAAGGAAAAGGGACTGAAATGACAGTATGGATGCTTGGAAAATGTTCTAATTGAAATCATTTCGACGCTCAGATTGTCTTTGAAACGACCATTTGAAATAAATAACAAGGTTGCAAGCATTGGACAAGCAGTTTCAGGGTCTCTGGTTGATGGCATCTATGTGGAAAATCCCTTTAATCCCAGAGTTTCTACATAAAATATATTCCATCTGGTGGACAGTGATATGATATAGGATCTACCTTCAAAGGAATGAGGACAGACTTATAACGAAGCCATGCACTATGTGACATCTCCCTTTATCTTTAAAGGACTATCGCCATTGCAAATTCATAAGGACTCACACGAGGAAATTAGCATAAAAGGTAATGAGCATTAAGGTTAGAGTGAAGGAGCAGGTCAGTACTCAAACTTTTCTCATGCCTCCATTTCTATGAAATATAAGGCTTGTTAGAATATTATGAACGTTATGTGAGAAAGGAATACAAAGTGTGAAAATAAAGAATGCTAAAATTTGGATGAAATTATAGATGATGTATTCAATTGTTCTGTTGGTCATGTTATACATTTTTAATATGATTAGAGATGATTGCATCAATTTGAGTTCTGAGGAGATACTGCTGTGCTTCTTTGAGGTACAGTAGTTCTTACATTCACGTGTCATTCACTGACCATGAAGCACCAAATGACATTACAAGAGAAATGAACAGATCTGGGCTCTTCAGAATTACTATTAGTATTACTGTTACAGTGGAACAAATGATACATTTTGAATGCTCACAACAACAACAACAACAACAACAGACCGCATTCTTACTGATTCTAATAAGTAACAGTATTTGCATTAAATTACCATTGAGAACAGAAAAAAGTACTAATCGAATAGAACAAAAAACAAGGGGGGGGGGTGAGCTGGGCTTTAAAGAGCACCTATTATGTTTTTGAAATGTGCCTAATTTTGTTTGAGAGGTCTCATACAATAGATTTACATGCACCCAAGGTAAAAAAAAATAAAAGAAATAAATACACTTCAATGGGCTCATAATTTAAACTGCAGCATTGCTGTTTTCCCCGTGTGTCACAAAGGACTCGTTAAATGATTTGTTCTAAACTCCTCCTTTCAGAGAGCATACTCTGCTCTGATTGGTCAGATGTCCCAGTCTGTTGTGATTGGTCTATCGCTGTCAGCAT
>JAOUWY010027078.1:0-15016 GCA_025728095.1 Prietella phreatophila | reverse complement strand
ATTAATGTAATGGATAATTGTATTCAAATTCCATTATTTATGTGTGAATTCACACAACACGTCCACAGTCCACCAGACAGTGAAACATTTAACATTAAGTGAAATGAATAATGATACCTACAAGGGAGATGCATTTGTCATTTAATTAGAGTTAACTTGATCTATTTAAATTAATGTTAAATTAATCCCATGATTGGGAACAAATGAATTATGATTAGCAAATCCGATTTAGTCATAAATGTGCTGTGATAGAATCAAAGCTTCATACCAAGTTGTTCAAAGCTGCTATTTTCTGCAAATAGTTAACCAGAACAGAAATACTATAGCATACAATAATAATGTCTATTTTATGTGTCTATTTTCTACAGCCGGCAGGTGTACTAAGTTACACGGTTAGCACACATATGTGCACTGCAAAAATAATATATTAGCAAACAAAGACATCTTGAATATAGGAAAATTCAACTTATGTTTCTCTTTAGTAGAATGTTTTTAAACAAATATAAGATTATTAAGCACATTTATAGATTTTGTAAATACTCGTTTTAAGCTTGAAACTGTCCAATTCTCCTGGCAGATACTGAAATTTTGTCCATCCTTTAGTGAGATAGGTAAGTGCTTATTTCTAGAAAGAAGGTAAATTATCTGCCTATAAAACAAGACCAAGCTTAATAGTAAATATGTCTAGAAACAGTCTGAAGGGATGTATTTCTGTATAATAATATCATAGTAGGAAATATTGGATATCTCCAATTGATTAGATCTCTCTCTTTTTTAAAAAAAAAAAGTTTGATTATTAAAAAGGACCCCGCCTTGTGCCCGATGCTCCCTGGGATAGGCTCCAGGTTCCCCGCGACCCTGAGAAAGGAGTAAGCGGTAGAAGATGGATGGATGGATTATTAAAAAGAAGGAGGTAGATGGAGAAATATTGCACTGCAAGTAAAATATGTTTTAAGTATACAGCTGCTGGCAGAAATGTAACACACATAACAAAAGCATGAATACAATATAATAAACCTGGAAGAGTCATACATCAATGTCCACAAGCCACCAAAACCAAAACTCAAAAAGTAAAATGTGTTAGGATCAGCCAGTGATTAGCACAACTAGCATCTTATTTTTGTAAGACCAAATTATATTGTGGGTTGACATGAAGCACAATAGTCTACATAGAGCTGTACATTTAACATAGAGAGAGAGAGTACTCAAGCTGCCAACATTTTACATCATACTATAGATATACATATATATATATATAACTATATATATAACTATAGTTGTTGTGAGTACTGTCACCGATAGCGATTTGTAAGCAAAATGCTTTAAACATTTTTTTAATTTAGAGCTCTCTTTAATAGTTACTTTTGGGATTTATTGTATAAAGTGAAATGAAGATTTGGAGAGAGTGGAAGAGCTGACTTAATTAATACAAAAATGAATGTTGTATTAATTTGGGATTGTGAGCAAAATACAGCCAGTGACGCAGGATATGTGAATCATAATGGATTATGTCAACACCTGGAACAGGAGGGGGGGGCGGGGAGAAAGAAAATGAATATTGCTTGAATGTAGTCATCAGTTTCAACTTGAGCCTTTCTACAACATTTGTATTGCAATCGAGGCTGAGAATGAGAGTTCTTCTATTTTTTGACAATTATTAAAGAAACTTTCCCTATGAAACTGGATGCCTGGAACTGACATTTAATTATGAGAAGCAAATACAGCCCAGGGGGAAAGAGATAAACCACTGGGGAGGGAGGGAGAGAGAGAGAGAGAGAGAGAGAGAGAGAGAGAGAGAGAGAGAGAGAGAGAGAGAGAGAGCGGATTTTGCAGTCCAATGGTGTCAATGGATTATCATAAAAAAGGGAAGCGACGGCCGGAGTTAGCGCATATCAGAGAACAGAGCAATGGAGACTGATAACGCCATGACAGGGGGAATGGAAGAGAGAGGCTGTACAAAAGGAAAAGACTTGAACATAAAAAAAGAAAAGACAAGAAAGTGAAAAGACTGATTGAAGTACCACCCCAGAAGAAGTGCAGCTCCTTAATTGTTGCCGTCATGCATTCCTCATCTTTTTTTTTACGTATAAAAAGTGAGAGGGAAAGGGCATTTGTTAAATGAGGGGGTGCGATGAATGAGAAAAATGTGTGCTGTCATTTCTCGTTATTGGTTCTGAAAGGAAAGAGTCTCATTAAAATGAGCCTGTTGTTGTGGCTCTTGTCATAACAAGAGGCTAAAGAGACAAACAGCCACAAATGCTCTAATGATGCTAGCAGTCAAACAGCAGCAGACTCACTGGATTTATGACAAAATCTACATTTATTTCATATATACATATCTAATTTTTTTTTTTTTTTACTGCTGCTGCTTTTTACACACCAAATGAGTTTATCCATGTCTCAAAATCCTATAAATCACTGCTTTAACACAAAGTTAATATGATCACATAATTACACACTATAATTGTACAATTAATTATGATACAGTGTTGTCCACTCAGCACTTTTTCAAAGTATATTACAGTTTTCAGAAAGCATAAAGAACGTCTATGTAAAATAAATGATAGCATGTTCAACTCAGAGTAATTCTAAGGAATTCTGTTCTGACATCACAAATTATTATATTCAATAACATCTATATGAAACATGTGCAGCTCCGCTGGTGTCAGCTATACAGTAAAACTAATGTGTGGCCAAGGCTTATCAATGCTTGGGAACAACATCCTATCATTACACTGTGGCTACAACTTACTGGTAGTAATGTGAGAGAACAAGATAATTAAACTTGGCCACATATTAATAAGTCATGATCGTTGTGTTGTGTACCCAACCTGGTGCGCATGAACAGTATATACAGGATTTTACAAAAATCACCACACACTTTGTGGTAAAAGCTAGTTTACATGTGTCATTTATTATTAATTACTATACATAACTTCTATTTCCTGTCATAGAATTCAATTCAACTAAATGTTGTCAACTAAGTTCAGTTATATTTTAATGGTAAGAGTGCTACATTATTGCTCTTTAAAATGAAGTATATTAAAGATATTAATATTAAGTCTTCAATTTTTGAGGCTGATCAAAATTTTCAACAAAGATTTCAATATGATTTTATATTAAAGACAACAGAGTAGAGATCTTCCCAATGCTACAGTGAATATTTTGTCTAGTTATTATTATACAATAAATTATAGAACTGAGATGTTCAGTATTTTATATACTATACAAAAATCTTTCTGCACTGGAAACCATTGCAAGCCTAAGCAATAAATTACTTACCCTTGCCAGCAATGCATATACGCAAATGAATGAATGAATAAATGTAAATGAGTTTCCAGTCCTTTAGCTTTAGCTGAGGCGTGTAGTACACTATCACTACATCTGGCCTACAATTGACCAACCATGGGCTTTTGTTACTTGCAAGAGTATCACATTTACTCTCTACTAAGTTCTTCAAACAAACATCTTATAACTCTATAATGTGATTGTGATTTTTCTTTTTCATCCAGTAACTATATCTTGCTCTGAAACACTCACTGTATACAACTGTTCAAAGGTTAATTTATCAGACTTGCATATATGTATGCACACATGGAAGTTTGGGTAGCCGAGATCCAAGATTCTGAAGCTTGTCATCAGAAAAGTGTTAAATAATTATCTAGCTGAGGCTAGCTATAAATAAACAGGAAGCAGTGGTGTAGGACATCAGTGTTGGACAGGCCCTTTGCACAAAAAAAACCTAAAAAAAAAAAAAAAGAACTATATAGACTCAGTTGAAACAACTTTATATAGGCAATATAAAGTTGATTTCTGGTAAGCCTTACAGCCAATTATATCATTATACCACATATTATATCATTTGTTTATCACCTTCTCTATAAACACACTTCATCTTTGTCAATGCATCTGAGACTAAACCTGGAAGATGTGTCTTGAACTATTGGAGAACTTCAACACAGAAGATTAATACAATATTCTGATTCCCACCCTTGGAATATGACTGTTTTAATTGAAAATTTGTTGCATGTAACACCCTATTCAGAAAATCCACTTAAAGGAGATGTATGCGCATGCTCAGTCCGCAAGGAATTGTGGGTGCCAACACATGTTTAGCTGTAGGGATACTTACAGCAACCATGTATACAGGAATATTCCGATGCCTGTATGCATATAAACACCATATTCGGCATAAGGCTGCAGACTGAATGTAGACCTTAAATGGAATTTGATATGCATGTAAACTTAGTCACAGACTAGCTGAATTTTGAACTGAGAGCTAAGTAAACGCTTATAGTGAGAATGATGAGTGTTTTGTTTGTTCAGTGTCATGAGGTGAACTAGATGCGACTTGTTGATGAGGAAGAACTTCAACAAACTTCAAGTTAAACTCTGCAGGTTTATTTAGTGATAGCTCAGATAGTGAACCATTTATTCTCACTGCGGCTGCAGATTATTTGCCCCGGACACTCGACGACTTGCACTGATATTTCAAGCTGTTTCAATAACACTTCTCTTAAATGGTGTTTGATTCCATTTGGCTTTCTTCTACTGCATTGTTGTCATTGTAGCAGAAGTGTGAAAAGGGCCCATTACAGCCAAGTTGTTGATGTATCTTATGGAAGCAATGACAAGAAGGCCAATGTTGACCAAATTTCCAATTCGTCCATTGCTGACAACAGCTTACACAAAAAAAACATTCTGCGAAAACAGACTGTAAAAAGGCATGCCGAAGGGAAAAGCAATAAGAAGAAGGGAAGACAAGAGTGAACATCTGTGTGGCTTTTCATTAGTGTAGAGACCTGAGAGATTTGAAGGGCTGGAAACGGATGTGGAGCTTGTTTTGTTGCTTGACAAATCATTTGACTTGCTACTGTAGGTTGTTGGGTTAATCTTTCAGAAAAAAAAATTATCATCCCAAACACTTTGTGGACCATGAGGCTATATCATGAATCCATTGCACCGTGTCTCAGAGGGAGGGGCTGTGGAGAGAAGCTTGGATTGATGGTGTGGCATTAAAGGGAGGGAGTGTTTCAGTGGCTGACGTCTGGCAGAAGTTAATAAAATCACTTACTGCAGCTTCAGTAGATAAAATTTGTGGCTCCTGAGTCAAACAGCAGAAAAGTCTTGCCCCTAAATTTGAGAGACTGAATACCAACGATGCCACAGCCATCTGTCGCAGGAGTTCAAGACAGCAAAATTTGTCCTGCTCTCTGGGTGGAAGAGATGTCATTTCTGTCTCTTCTCTGTCAATCAGACTGCTGCAAGCCAATTGTGAGCATCTGTATGTGGAAAATGGCAGACACCTCTTTTCTCTGAGTGTTTTCAGTTGCGTTGTGACACAGCATGAGCAACAATTTGAAATCTCTGAGAAGCTCTGAAAAAGTTAGCTTTCACCCTGCCTGGTAGGTAGCTGTCATGTGATGAGCTGTCTAGTAGGTGGGAATTCGCAAACGACCAAATTGGGGGAAAATTGACAAGTGCCCAAATTTGATAAGTGGCATTATAGTTGTCAAGCATTCTTTGTTACTTTATTCTACACACTGGAGTTGCACAAGGTATCGAAAGTTTGAAACCTTATTAATACTGCTAATAACATGGTAAATATTAAATGAAGCCATTTTTGAATGATTTAGTAACTTATATATTTAGCATATGAAGAGGTTTGTATAAAAATGAGGAAATTGTAAATAAGTACCAACAATCTGAAATGTGGGTGTTCAATGACTTTAGTATATGTTTTTAATGATACTGCCACTAGGTGAAGGGGACATTATGGGTTCTCCATATGTCTATCCAAGATTAGAGTGATACAGATCATTAGCGTGATATCTCAAGAATGAATTCTTGAATATAAGATTTATTTGGAATCATCATTGTAATCAGCAGATGAACTGATTAGAATTTGAAATTGATCTAAACAGTGTCAAGGTCACAGCCAGGCCGGATGTCTGAAACAGTTTTTCTTAAAAGGGGTCCTTTCTGTTTGAAGTATATTTTAAGGCATACACATTTGTTGCAAGAAGGACTAGAATTGTTGTTGGATTAGGCATTCAAGCTGATGGCGTTGGCATCGAGTTCTACATGTTTAATTATTCATGACAACATATCATTGCCATTGACAATTGTGACACTACATCTGTTACTGGTGCTGAAGTCAAAAGTGACAACCCTACACCACACACCAAAACGTGTACACTGACATGGTTATGTGTGTGTATGTCTGTGTGTCTGTTGGCAGTGTGACAGCAGCTACAGGGGAAGGAGTCTTTTCAGAAATACCAACAGTCCTCACTTCACCCAACCACTCTGTCTGAGCTACACCTGTCCCACCAGTTCAGAGACGACACCATTCACTCCATCACATCACACTGTGTGTCAGACAACTTGTGTGTGTGTGTGTGTGTGTGTGTGTGTGCATGTGCATGTGAGTATGAGTATGGGTGTGTGTGTGAGACTAAGGGCATTGCAGGCGGCCGGGGCAAGTCTGGTGTCTCAACATGCGGTGGCTTTCACCCTTCTGGACAAGGTCCATAATTTGCAGACAAGGCACAGTGCAGAGAAGACTGTGGGCAGATAGCATGCTGTTAGTATGGAAAAGTCTAATTACAGAATTATTAAGCAAAACATGTTTGGATTGCTGCACACTGAGCTCAGAGACTGCTGCCCAGTGCTTAAAATGAACACCTTATGACTCACCAAATACGAGGAAAATCTGCCACTGACGGGTAAATTCATTTACTTAGCAGCCACTTTGACAGATACAGTGGTATCTGTGCCACTCACAGATTTCTAATGCCCAAGTAAAATATTTTGGTTTCATTTATTTAACTGGGTTCTCTTCATCTACATTTAGTGTGAAAATCTGATGATGTTTTAGGTCATATTTATGCAAATATATAGAAAATTCTAAAGGATTTACCAACTTTCAAGCACCACTGTAAACTTAGAGTGTTGCTCATTCTAATGAAATAGTTGTATTGTATGGTATATACATCAATCCGCCATAACATTAACATCAATGACAAGTGAATAACATTTATCCCATTACAAGGGTACCTGTTAAGGGGTGGAATATATTACGCACCAAGTGAACATTCAGTTCTTAAAGTTGTGTTGAAAGCAGGAAAAACTGACAAGTGTAAGAATCTGAGCGACTTTGACAAGGGCCAAACTGTGATGGTTAGACGACTGGGTCAGAGCATCTCCAAAACGGCAGGTCTTCACGGTATGCAGTGGTTAGTAGCTACCAAAAGTGGTTGAAGGAAGGACAAACGGTGAACTGGTGACAGGGTCATGGGTGCCCAATCTTCACTGATGGACATGGGTAGCGAAGGCTAACCTGTCTGATCTGATCCCACAGAAGAGCGACAGTAGCACAATCTGCTGAAAAAGTTAATGCTGGCTACGATAGAAAGATGTCAGAACACACAGTGCAGCTCAGCTTGCTGTGTATGGGGCTGCGTAGCCGCAATAGAGCAATGGAAGAAGGTGGCCTGGTCTGATGAATCACATTTTCTTTTACATCATGTGGATGGCCGAGGGAAGAGTCGGCAGCAGGATGCACTATATGACGAAGCCAAACCAGCGGAGGCAGTGTGATGCTCTGGGCAATATTCTGCTGGCAAACCTTGGGTCCTGGTATTCATGTGGATATTACTTTGTCATGTACCACCTACCTAAACACTGTTGAAGACCAAGTACACCCCTTCAGGGCAGTGGTATTCCACAATGGCAATGGCCTCTTTCAGCAGGATAATGTTCCCTGCCACAAAAATCATTCAGGAATGGTTTGAGGAACATGACAAAGAGTTCAAGGTGTTGACTTAACCTCCAAATTCTACAGATTCTACAGACTCAAACCATTTGAGCATCTGTGGGATGTGTTTGACAAACAAATTTGATCCATGGAGGCCCCACCTCGCAACGTACAGGACTTAAAGGATCTATTGCTAAAGTCTTGGTGCCAGATCCACCAGCACAGCTTCTGAGGTCTTGTGGAATCAATGCCTCGACGGGTCAGAACTATTTTGGCGACATAAGGAGGACCTACAGAATATTAGGCAGTTGGTTTTAATGTTATGGCTTATTGGTGTACACATATACAAGCTTATACTATATGCTTATAGAAGGTCTCTTCACTCATCTTAGTTGCTTCTGTCAGTTAAATGCCATTTCGATGCATTCTTTTCTAATTTAATACAACAGTTTTCATTACAAATTATATTACTGACAAAAACTTGAGTGTAAAGTAATTTTTTTACATGATATTAAAAGTATTTAAATCTTTAAATGATATTAAAGTAAAATATTTACATGCATTTCAGAGTTTCTTAGTATTTGGTACGTCCCCTTTTTGCTTTAATGACAGTGTGCACTCAAGTTGGCATGGACTCCACAAATTTGTGCAAAACCTTATGATCCATTTTAGATAAAATTCAACGGTGTTGGTCGTCTGAACACATGCTTCAATAGAAGAGATTAGACATGAGGAACATCTGGTCTTTTGTACCAAGCAGTTAACATGGTCACTACCTCAAATTTTCTTACATATAAATAAGGACCTAAAATCTTAAATATTAAATATTGAAAATATTGAACATTTCATTGTTTTAAATATTTAAAAATTCGAAACCTTCTTTTTATTTCATATTTTAAATGAAAAATAAACAAAAAAATCCTATATGTGGTCTCAGACTTATCTTATTTCTTTTTATTTACTTTTTTTTTTTTAACATATTCACTATTACTTACTTATTACTACAGCCGAGCTGCCATGCAAGGCGCTAACTTGCCATTGGGAGCAACTTGAGGTTCAGTGTCTTCCCCAAGGACACTTCGGCATGTGGAGTCATGCAGGCCGGGAATCGAACCACCAACCATACGGTTAGTGGATCAGTGGACAACCCACTCAACCACCTGAGCCACAGCCACCCAGATGCCAACTGCCCAGTCAGTTCCAGGTAACACAAATAATTTGGCTGTACATAAGGAAGTCCGTAAATGAGTTTTTATTTTTAAAATTTTTTTAACTTTTTCTGCTTTTTTCTAAATTTGCGATGCAATTTGCTGAGTTTTTATGTTGCGGAAAACTACTTCAATTGGCGAAATGGTAATTGCATTAATTTCTGCGATCATGAAATCCTGGTGGCACTGATAAGGCTAAAAGGTAAAAATGTGTATGAACATCATAAAAGGAACTCAAACGGAAAGTGTGGGGACTTGAGATTTTTGGAAATGCATATTTCACACAATTTTTTCCCCCCACTGGGTACCTTGGCAATGATGATTATAACAACTTTTACAAATTTCTTAGAGAAACTTGTTGTCTAGGAACAACAGCAATATGTCAAAGCACTCCAATTAGCTTACAGTATATCTAGACCTGTTCACTCAAAGAGAATGATTCATCAGCTAAGTATGGAGTCAAAAGCTGCACGAAAAGAAAACAAACTGTTTTGTCAATTTTTGGTTACAACGTAGCCCATTCTGATTTCTTGATAAATGTAAGAGAGTTAAATGGTACCATCTTTATAAATGACCTCACGAGTGCTACCTAAAAAAGCCTGTGTCAGGTCCTTTGACTTTACAAAATACTGCCACACTTCAGCATTTTCCTAACATGGCAGTGAGCACCACAGCATGACGCTCACTCGCACCATGACTCACTGTTGTGTGTGTCAATGAAGTGAAACCTGGACCGGAGTTTAAGGAAAAAGAAAAATGCTTATGCATAAAGAAATAAAAGATACATGCAGAACACAGAAAAAAAAAATCCATAAATAGTATTGATCAATTTCCTGACCACTCTCTATAATTATTGATAAATTTAATCACTCTTCAAAAATGTCAAATTGCTTCTTTAAAGCAGCTCTGTAAACATTGTGTTGACTTGTCAAAAAGCAGGTCTCTCCTCATCGTCTCATGCCATATTGAAAATTATCAATATTCGGAATGGCAACAATTCTTGGGCGGTAATACATGGTGAAAATCCAATAGCTTTTCATTAATTCACAGCACTGAGGTGTAGAAAAGAAATACCAGTTAGGGTTCGGCTTTCGACTGGCAGCCAATAAATGTAAAGGTTTTAGAAAGACCCGAGATGAACTCAACCTCCAGAGCAATCATGAGAGATTGTTAAAATGCTAAACAATGAAAAATGAACCACATCACTGATAGGTCACTGGGAGAAATCATTATATACTGTGATGAAGAACTCAATTATTTCCAGGATGTTCATTTGAACATGTGCTGGACTGGTATACAGGTAATACAATACACTGAGCGGTCTGATAACCCATAGGTTATAATATCATTATTATCATTATCATGTACTGTTAATATCTGGTTCCAATAATGGAATGCATAAAAATCATTTCATTCCAAGCAGAACCAATATTTTACCATTTCCACCCTTGTGCGCCAACCATAATGTAATAATCACAGACAACTATGATTACAAAAAATGTTTGTATGGTTACAAGTTATAACAATACAAGTTATGTTACTTTACTATCTGTGAGGCATTCTATTAACATAAGCATTTTCTGTTATTGTCTGAAGGTGATTCACTGTTTTGTTTCTAGGCATAAGGTACCCTGTGTATAGCATGCTGTACTGTCAAAAGAACATTTATATTTAATAGCAAAATAATGCCTTCAAATGAAAGATAACCACTGGTAATACATATTTTAGATTGCTTTTCTGTTTCAGAACAATAGAAAATTATTAATGCTGTAAATAAGCCTTTTATCCATAGCATACCATAATGTGCTTTTATGAATTGAGACATGAACTTTTATTTCGCTCCAGTGGTGGTGTTGGTGTCTTATAGAGCTTCATAGCTTAGTAGTGCATTTTATACATCTCTTAGCACAAAATACACTTACATATGGTCACTGATTTGGGGGAAAAAAATCAGTTAAAGGCATTTTCCAAACAGTGTAATAATGCAATCTATTATTCATGACAGCCCATTTTTTCAGCACCATCTATACTCTATATCAGCGCTGAAAAAGCCAGTACGTATCATACCATTTACACCAAAGAATTAATCTTAGAGTGTAGCTCCTCTATAAGTAGTTTGCAGTCAGATTTCCCAGCTAAACCACGATTAGGTCATTGAACAGGTGCTTAAATCTAATCACTAAAGTGGTGGAATGAGATACTCAAGTCTGGATTAATGTAATCCAGGATCATCTTCATTTCCTCTGTACTGCCCAGAGAGTCCATAAAGAGATCTATTGCAATATAATTCCATCATTTCCATCAGTGAGCAACAGGAATGTCTATAACGCAAGAGAAGTGTCAGCTGACTGATCCGAAACCATTAGGAGAACGTTATGAGCAGGCCTTTTAAGATGCAGACAAGGAGATGAGCATGGCTTGACTAAACAAGATCAACAGGATTAAACTGTTTTTTACACTCTAGGATAAAACGAGATGAAAGACCTGCTTCGCAAGACAGAGTTTGGTTCTGTAATACACCTTCATTTAACATGATAAAACCATACCGAATAGTTCAAGCTCACGAATGCTCACTTTATTTGACTGTGGGATTATTTTACTTGAAAGGCTGAATTTTTTCCCCATGAACAATGGGAGCTCTGTTCTGCCTACTGAACCTGCCTGGCCCATCCTGATACTCTACATCTGCCTGGAGTTTCCTTCCACTGAAAATCACTCGCTGCTGCTGAGGACAGTCTAAAGATTGCCATGAGATTGCTGTGGATGGTAGCACACTGATACCTTAAAAATTACTGTGGATGGTCACATTTGGACAGTCTAAAGATATCACTTTCCGAAAACAATATACAGCCATGAGAAAAAATAAGTACGCCCAGTGGAAATTGTTGGCTTTTTTGACATCTTTGGACAAGTAAACATTTGATCATCTTTGAAACAGTGCCTATTAATAAAGTTGATATACTTGAAAAAAAAACACAAGGAAAAATATCTATTTCAATCAATTATACAACAGAAATATCAACAGATGTGATATTCTTCTGCGGAAAAAGTAAGAACACCTTTGGCCTAATAGTATGATAGTATTGCTGCCTTTAGCAGAAATAAGTTTTTGTAGGCATTTGCAAAATTGCCGACCAGGCTTGCTGCAATTTTTGACTGCTCTTCCATGCAATTTTCTTTCAGCTGCAAGTTTGAAGGTTTTCTTGAATGTATTGTTCTTTTCAAATCCCCCCACAACATTTCAATGAAATTCAAAACTTGGCTTTGACTCGGTCATTCCATAACCCTCCGTTTCTTCTTTTCAGCCATTCCTTGGTGGATTTGCTAGTGTACAAATTGTGATCATTGTCCTGTTGAAAGGGCCACTTTCATCTCAACTTTAACTTTCGGACAGATGTCTTCCATTATCTTCAAGCACTCTTTGATATGATGCAGAATTCATAGTTGAATAAATAAATGCAAGCTGTCCAGTCCCTGAGGCAGCAAAGCAATTCCAAACCATAACATTTCCACCACCGTGCTTCACAGTTGGTATGAGGTGCTTCTCCTGAAAAGCTGTCTTTGGTCTGCGCCAAACATGTCTGCTGATACTGTGGACAAACAACTCTATCATTGATTCGTTTGTCCAGAGCATATTATTCCAAAAGGCCTGATCTTTGCTTATACAGCATGCTCCTTGGCAAACTGTGGTCTTGCAAAGGCGTTTTCTTTTTTACCCATGCAGGTCTAATTTCTGCAATCTCTTTCTAATTACAGAAGCAATCACTCTAACACCAACAGTTGCAAGACTAGCAGATCTTGTGATGAAATATTGGGGTTCTTGGAGACTTCTTTTTGCATCAGATGGACTGCCCTTGGGCTGAATTTGCTGGGACGGCCAGTCCTGGACAAAGTGGCATTCATTTGAAAACTGCACCATTTGTAGATGATTTCCCTTACAGTGGAATGATGTGTTACATATAATTTGGAGATCTTTTTAAATCCCTTGACAGACTCATAGGCATCCACAACCTTTTTTATAATGGCCTTATAGAACTCTTTAGATCTTGGCATGATGAAACCACTCACCTCAATAGCAAAGGGAACACCAGACAGGTGTGACAGATATGAGAGGGCTATAAATAAGACAGGTTCCACCTGCACTCCCTAAGCAGGTTCTAATCACTGGCACCCAATCTTTAACACCTGATTCTAATTTTATGGATTTGAAGGTGTGATATGTAAGGGTGTACTTACTTTTTCCATGTGATTGATCTTTTTTTGTTGTTGTTGTTAATTTAAAATGTGACTACAAAATATAAATTTTATATGTCATTTGACAGTGCATATCACCTTTATTAATAGGCACTGTTGCACAGAGGATCAAATGTTTGCTTGTCCAAATATGTCAAAAAAGCCAACAATTTCTCACCCATTCTTCAGTGGGAATCTTAACTTAGATACTATTTATATAAAACTCTGAAAAACTCTACTGGAGTCATAAAAAACCTAGATGCTCATAACACACATCCTTTCAACACAGTATTGTTTGACTTTACAGCACAGAGTTGTGGAACTTGTGTAATGACTCGTAATCACATCTGGTGAACGGTTCCCTTTTGAGACTATTTCTTCCTGCTGTCTTCTCAGGAGGTTTTCCCTTGCCACTGTCACCCCTGACTTGCTCATTAGGAATCTAAATCTATATCCAGACAAGTCTAACTATCCATTCATTTTCCATACCACTTATCCTACACAGGGTCGCAGTGAGCCTGGAGACTATCCCAGGGGACACGGGGCATGAGACGGGGACATCCTGGATGGGATGCCAACCCATCACAGGGCACAATCACACACACAAGTGTCAGTACAGGATTTTGAGTGTCAGTTTTTTGTGCGTTTTTGTCGAAAACTACTTGAATTGGAAAAATTGTAATAGCATGAAATTGTCTTTCGCAGTGATGTTTTTAACTGTACTCATGCTCCACATGTGAATCAAAGAGGGCTTTGGCTGAATGTGTGACATTTTTTGGCCCAAATTTGAGGAAAAATTGCGGTAAGTTTGAAAAATGGCAAGCTCCTCTATTTTTTTTCAGAGTTTGCTTGAAATCACGAAGTCCTGGAGGGACTCACACAATACAGACAATCTGAAAATGCCGAAAATGTCAATCAGCCTACAACACATGACTTTGGACTGGGGAAGGAAACCGGAGTACCCTGGCTACACAGCATGGTAGAATTGTTTTTTCGTGCCTCACAGTTCCAGGGTCTGAAGTTTAATCCTGATCTCCAAATACCATCTGTGCTGAGTTTAACATGTTCTCTCCATGTCAGTGTCGGGTTCCGCAGGGTACTATGGTTATATCCCACCTGCCAAACACATCAATAGGTCAACTGGTGACACTAAACTGCCTCTACTGTAGGTGTGAATGAGTGTGTCTTCACGTGAAGCATTCTAACCACTGCTCCTCTAACCAAAATAAAGTGCTTCCTAAAGATGAATGAATGCTAATAAAATAGTTACAGAATCAGTAATGTGAAATAATTTCATTAGTGCTACTATCATATTGCAATGATTGCATTGCAATTACACCTTGTTAGCACAGAGAATGGACTAATCACACAGCCAGGCTTAATAAATAAATGTTATTTTACAGCATATCTTCTATAAAAAGGTTGATCTTGATAAGTGGGTTGTTCCTGTGTAGTTAGCATGTATGTACAGTCACAAATAGCGCATTCATTTTATTGCTAAACCAGCAGCTCATACAAAAGTAATTATATCTGTGAAAGTGCATTTACGCAAGTTGTGCTTCTGTAATCCATCTGCAACAGTGCATAAATCCTCAGTTACATTATAATTGAATTTTACAGAGACACCCAAAGAGAAACTTTATATAAAGTACCAAACCTTTACTTTAATGACCTTTTGAATAAATTGCATGTGTAAAAGGTAGTTTAACTGCGCCACGATGTTCGACGTCACTCCAAAATTTCACGTATCAACATACAGTTGGTCTTTGTTATGGGACCGTATACAGTTTTCGGTGTTTTTATTTAATTTTTTACA
>JAOUWY010026727.1:0-15027 GCA_025728095.1 Prietella phreatophila | reverse complement strand
TGGTGTGTGAGTGTGTGTATGAATGGGTGAATGAGACACAATGTAAAGCGCTTTGGATAAAAGCGCTATATAAGTGCCAAAAAAAACTCTTATAGAATAATCAAGCTGACAGAAGTAACAGTTAGTTGTAATGCAGAGGGATCAGATCTCACCGAGTTGATTGACGTGGAATCCAGAGAGCGTGGAGTTCCCATCCTGGGGACAAGACACTGCTGAATGGGAGAAATTAAACTCAGCTTGGTTGACAGTCTAAGCCTGGCTTTGTTTTCGCTCCACAAAGCAGGGCGTGTTGTTTATGTTCTTCAATGATTAATAGTCCTCTTGTTTGCATTACCAAAAAATAAGAGCATATGTCATTCACCCATTATGTAGTCAACAAATAACGGTGATGCAGATAAGTAACAAAAGCTGTTGTGATTGATTGCTAATAATCACCCCCCCCGGGTTCTCCATTTTAGTGTTGTCCTGCAGTTTTGCTTCCATTACAGGTGTCCTTTAGCTCCGAGCTTCATGCCTGCCCTCGGGGGAGTGAGGCCCGGGGGGACGTCGGTCTTTTAGGCGGAAATCGAAAATGGATGTGTAATGCATAATTGATAGACTTAATCCCAGCACAGAGGGAAAGACCATTGATGTGAAAGTATTTGTCAAGCTGTGAGACTGCAGGGTTCCTAACTAATAGAAATAAAGACTGAAGACCTCCTCTTCTTTCTCTCGGACTCTCTTAAATGCCTGGTAAACACACTGGGCCTCATTTATCGAACTGGATACGAACGAATTTATTTAAAAAATTGTCCCGAGGGGCATTTGTACAAGAAACACAGACTCGCTAAAGTGAACCTCGATGGATAGGCTTCACATGTTATAACTGTGAGTTATTGCAGTTTTGTATACAGAGAACACGGGCAAGTTTAAATAGCCTGTTTATTTCACACACGATCGCACGCACATACAGTATTTAAAGGACATTTTGTGAAGCACAGTCATTTAAAATGCAATCCAAAAGAAGTCCTTGAATTAAGACAAATTAGGCCAGGTATTCAATTAGGACAACAGGGATGGTACTATATAAAAGGAGGAAGTGTTTGTTTGTGTCTATGGTTGCTGAAGTGCTGCAGTTGCTGAGATGCATTACTGGAAGTTTTAGCTCACACCACACCTGGGAGGCACTCCAGTCCATACAGGAGCTCGTGCAGTTTTTTGTGATTGTTGCGGCCAAAAATGCTTGTTTTTGCGGCTGCTTTTTAAATAATGTGCAGTGCAATTTGCTTTTTGAGGTTTTTTTTTTTTTTTTTTCCCATTTGTGGTTTTATTTTTTTAGGTGGCTGTGGTTCAGGTGGTAGTGTGGGTTGTCCACATGACTCCACATGCCGAAGTGTCCTTGGGCAAGGCACTGAACCCCAAGTTGCTTCCGATGGCAAGTTAGCGCCTTGCATGGCAGCTCTGCTACCACTGGTGTGTGAGTGAGTGAGTGAGACACAGTGTAAAGTGCTTTGGATAAAAGCGCTATATAAAATTGAATGAAATTGCAATTGCGTGAACCTGTTCTGTGCGATCTTTCACTGTGGTGTTTGTTGGTATATGAGACCTTTTTATTGGTGCTCCTGTTTGACACATTTGAATCGAAAAGGGCTTTGGCTGAATGTTTGTTGTGATTGTCACATGACCCAAATCGTTGTGACGAAAGTCTGCGGTAACTTGGAACATTTGCAAGCTCCTCCTAATATTGGGGAGTTTTCTTGATCTTTGGATTCATTTCTTTGGTCACAAAATTGGTAACTCCTGGAGCGACTGGTGTCATCATTGTGGCATTTTCCGCTCTCTCTGAGCTTTGAAGGCACCATTAAATGTAAATCAGCTGTGCCTTGAATGCTCTTTGTAATTTTCAGGTGATTTGGCATTCATCAATATATACACATACTAAGAAAATCATGTTTTATTGAATCATTTATAAAATGGACTAGAATTTTATACTTTTGGTTTGGCCTATGAAAACATTTAACATTACTAAAAGATTAATTAAATGATGACTTTATTCATCATTCCAGATAACCACCCTGATTAATCACAAGGACAAGCTAAAGAAGACCGGGAAGACCTCGAGGGCCATCCAGAGGGTCGGCCAGGCGGTCAGCGCTGCCGTGAGCCGCTTTGTGGCTGTCGGAGAGGCCATAGCACTGGAGAACGAGGAATTAAAGGAAGAAATGGGTCACGCCTGCTTTGAGGCCAGGCGAGCAGGTTGGACCATAGTGAACCACACTACGCATTTCACAACTTCACAAATCCTTTAATTTATGCACTTTGTGTAAAGTGGAGCAATGTGCAGCTCAGCTTCCTGAGACACACAGGAAGAGGCCATTAAGAGAAGTGGTTTGAATATTCATTGGTTTTCATGCCCTTGTTTGTATGTAATTGCGTCTGCCTAAGAAAGAGAGATCTTTTTTCCCCTCCTATTGTGTGGGGTGAGCTCTCTAACCTTCTCTCTCACCCTGTAGAGCAGCTCTAAAAATATCTCCTCAAATGCTTCACATCTCCATGTCTCATTCCTGATTCCTCTCAGAATAACACATGCAGCACGGCTTCTTTCCACTGTCGAAAGCGCTTTCGTGATTACTTGGTTTGTAAAAAGTTAGTAAGTGCCTTTTTTTCTTTTCTTTTCTTTTTTTTCGATTTATGGTCAAGTCCAGAATTATTGGCAACAATTAATAACATGCAGCAAGTAGTATTTTGAGCTTAAACATACTGAATATATGGCCGGAGTGGTTCTGAAAGTCAGGGGGTGAAATCACACCATTCTGTTATCACAGTTATTCTATTTATTATTGAGTTTTTATAGTAATTATCCTGTTTGACTGGTCCCTTGAATTGAACGGGTTTTATCCAGACCTCAAGTCAAAATTAGTTAGCCTATAAATAATGCCAGCTCAGAGCATATGCGTTCTGTGGGTGGAAAATACAGCAAGATAAAACTCTATGGCTTTAATGTTCATGAAGTGAATCCGTATCGAGTGTTCAATGGAATTTATGGAAAGTGTTAAAGCAGTCCTTGGTTACCAAAAGTTTGGGAAACACTAGTACAGGTGTATCTGAAAAAATTAGAATATCATGGAAAAGTTCCTTTTTTTCTGTATTTTAATTCAAAACATGGAACTTATCATATATTCTAGATTCATTACACACAAAGTGAAATACTTCAAGCCTTTTTTTTAATCTTGATGATTACAGCAAATTATTAGAATAAAGAATTTATAATACAGAAATTTCGACCTGAGAACAGCTCTGATAAGCGAATTAACTCAAAACATCTGCGAAAGCTTCCTGAGCCTTTAATAATTTTTATTAATTGAAGATGTTCAAGGTAAATAAGTAAAATAAACATATATATTTATTTTACTTATTTACCTTGAACATCTTTAATTTTGTTTTTGTTCATTCTTATGTTGAGTGCCAGAATTTCTGGAGCTCCACCCAAAGTTATTATTATTATTATTTTTATTACTATTATTACTATTATTATTATTTTACAAATAGGTTCCCAAAGAAAGGAGAAATGAGTTAGTCTTTTAAAAAGCCAGCACCTGGGAGTTGTACATTTGGTAAGACAAATTGTACGTTTGGAAAGGATTTTTTCACCCCTCAAACAACATAAGAAGACACACTCCAGTTATTTCATGTTCCTCTGTTAGAGCGCGTTCAGCTGATGGTAATCCACAGAATGATGCTGGTCTACAGTAAATAAACAGAGTGATCAGCTGCTCCCAGTAACTCCCAGTGAGCGAGACCTGCACAGCTCTGGGATTAGAGTGGACTTAGGGGTTAGCAGCTCATTCCCCACGGTGCTGAGACATGCAGTCATGCGTCTAATCCTGCTGCTCATTCTCCTGCCTACTCACACGGAATGAGCAGAAGTGTCACACTAAATCCAGTGGAGCACATGGGAAAGTTCCTCTCTAGGGAAAAAAAATCTGAAATTAGAGGTGTTGAACAGGATAAAAGCTCAGTGGTGAGGCTGTGCATTAAAAGAGGAAAGTAGAGCAGGAAGAATGGGGAGACTTGGACTGGATAAAATCGATGAGGTTGTGTGTCTAGAAGGTCAGCAACAGTGCTTTGCATATGTATTCACACCCTGCACATTTTCTACTGTTGCAATGTGGCATATTTTTCCATCTTTGAATAACTGATTGGGCGTGCTGCAGGGATTTCCTCCGGGTACTCCGGTTTCCTCCCCCAGTCCAAAGACATGCATGGTAGACTGATTGGCGTGTCGAAATTGTCCATATTGTCTGAATGTGCCTGCCTTGTGCTTCCTGGGATAGGCTCCAGGTTCCCCATGACCCTGAAGAAGGAATAAGCGGTAGAAGATGGATGGATGGATGGAATAACCAATTTAAGGCAGATGTTTAAACTTTAGGATTTTGTGGTATTTTTTTTATTATAAAACCCTGATTTATAATTATCCAGGACGTATTTTTATAGATCATAATGCTATAATCCTGGACAAAAAAATGGGTCCAAGTTCAAAATTAAAACAAATAGATAAAATAACATAGTATGGGATAATCTTTCCCTTTGGTTTCTTCTCTTTGATACAGACAGCTTTATTTGTATTTTACTTTTTTATTTTTATTTGCTTTTATTTTTATTTTGTTTGAATGTTCAACACCCATACTCGTGTTGGTTTGAATTTTTTATGAAACATTTGAATCATTATCATGACTTTACCTTTGTATACTAAGAAGTGAATTTCCCTATTTCTAGCTTTTTTCACCCCAAACAGTTCACTGCAGCAAACGTGAACGGGTAAATGGTGGCACATGAGGTCTCAGGAGTGCATTTAATTCATAACTGTTCATTTTCTAATGAATGATTTTTTGTTAAGACCATTAAAAGCTTAATCTTTTGCCATTTTGGGCATGGCCCATTATTTTAGGTCATGTTCCCTAACAAATTCTACAGTGTATTTATATTGAGATTAACACTATAAGATGTGGAAAAGTTCAATGGGGTGAATACTTATGCACTGTATTAAAAACATCGGATGTTATTTCGGAAATCTTCTTGCTCGACTGTTATATTTTTAGTTCTAAAGGGACAGTGTTAGAAGAAGTGGACTTTCTTTTACTTTTTCTGTCTCAAAAGTCCATGCAGTGGACATTTCTTGAAAAGGTTGATGCTGGTGTTTAATGAATGCGGTCCTCCGAGCGTGGTCTAAACAAACAGCTAGTTCCCAGCGCTGGGTGAAAGCGCTCGTTAAATAGTGGACAACTTGTATAAATATAGTGAGCTGCAGGCAACTTTAAAGAGCATGAGCACTGCGCTCCTGTTTCTTCACCCTCTAGAGCTTCTCTCTGAACACACTGCCTCAGGCTCTGTCCCTTTACAGCAGTGTTACAGGCGCTCCAGCCGTTCACACAAGCACCCGAGGCTCTTCTTTTCTCCTGCAGAGGGTATTCTGTCTTGAGCTTTTACAGAGGCTTCGCTTCAGAGTTCTGGCAAAAGACAGCGGTAAGAAATCCCACCTGACGCGGGAATGTATCAGTACGGCAGAGAACAACGGAGTGTCCTAGCACAGGAATTAGACAGATTAATAAGAGTAAGAGAGCGCATGCTGGCAGGCTGATTTGGCCCATATTGCAGGATCGTTTTGCACGGGCGCATTGAATGCTGGATTTCTGGCTGTGAACCAACTGCCGGATGCAATCAGAGCTTTAGTGTGATGTGTCTTTTGGAGAGCAAACTAGAACAAATCTACAGAAATTATGCTTTCACCCCAAAAACACGCTCCAAACAGATGTCTCACTCGCTCACAGCTTTCAGCCTCTCTGTAAAGGTAGTCATTTATTTATTTATTTTTATCCTGGTATTTCTCAACATTTTTTTGGGGGAATACCAGCTCTCTTTTGTGGCATGGATCATATCAGCCTTATGATGCTCCATATGCCAAGTAGCGCCAGGCAAAAACATGGCAGCCACTTCATCCTGCACATCTGGACAGGGTCCTGCCTCCTGGGTAGTTAAGAGCTTGCACAGATGATTGCCTGCTCTCACACACAATAATGAGAACCTGTGCAGCAGAATAGTGAGAAAAGTCATATCTTATAATCTCTCAGCTTGCTTAAAAGGGTAGTCAGGTTTTCTTTGGTAACAGTTTCCAGATTTTTCCTTCCTTCTGTTCTGGAGAATCTGGTCTTTGTGGTGTCCCAGGTTCTGTAGACTAGAAGAAAAAAACCGACAGAAAAGTGTGCATGTATTTTGTTGTGAGTTGTCAGCTATAGGTCACACGTATAAGCATCTTATGGATGCTGAGCCAATCTGACCTGGATGCATTTAAGATTTTATATAAGATTAGAGGATAAAAAGGGACAGGGTAGAGAAAAGGAAGGTCAGCTTGCTATGGAACAGTAATGGTAATGAGTACATTTACTTTTAGAGGTATAACCCCGGTGTCCTGGTGAAATTCCCCCATTGGCCCTTCTCCATCACGGCCCTCTAATAATCTCCATCTCAGAGATAATCATAATCTCCGTCTCAGAGATAATCATAATCTCCGTCTCAGAGATAATCATAATCTCCGTCTCAGAGATAATAATAATCTCCATCTCAGAATTGGCTACATCACTTTCTCCTCTCCATTAATAGCTGGTGTGTGGTGGGTGTTCTTGTACACAATGGCTTCTGTCACATCATCCAGGTGGATGCTATACATTGGTGCTGGTTGAGGACATGATTCCCCCCCATGCAATGTAAAGTGTCTAGAAATGCACTATATAAATATAAGGAAATATTATTGTAAACAAAATTGTCTGAAAGAATGGTAATAATTCATTAACATGCAGTTGAATGGAAACTTCACCCTGAAACACATTCAATCTGTTTATATTAAAATATTCGTGATGCGTTAAGGCTAATATATATATTTTTTTGTTTTGTTTGGTTTTTGCTGTATTTTCGTTATTCCAAGATTATTTTCTAACATTCAGTGCAACGTTATTGAGAAATCCACCGTAGAAAGTATAGGACGCAGTAAACACTGGACTCAAATGTGGCATCGCTCTCTTTAGATAGAGATAAAGTGAGGAATACATCCCACTGCCACCATTATCATCAGCATTGTGGGTAATGGATGAAGCCATGGAAATAGCCCATCATGTTGATGAAATAAGTTTCAACTTTTCTTTCTTTTTTTTTTTTTAAAGGGAAAATTTGAATTTACTTCCAAAATAAATGTTGGACAAGATTGCTTGTTAAGTGTAAAGATTGATATAAAAGTTGTTCAGGGTGGATTTGTCTTTAAATTAAGGAATAATCTGATTTACAAACTCATATTATGTAGCTTACATACAATCAGATAAGTGCAAAGGTCAGATAACTAACTGGGGATGAGTTTTCTTAAAGCACCACAGCACAAAGATTAAATGATTAAAAGATAGAGCGAGCATCACACTGAACACTCGTGTGCTCTCTCTCTCTCTCTCTCTCTCTCTCTCTCTCTCTCTCTCTCTCTTTCTCTCTCTCTCTCTCTCTAATGCTACCACTTAAGACTAATCTTAATCTACATTATTTTGAGAAGATTAGTGTTCTTGTAAATGCACTCTGTGACTGAATGTTGTGTATGTAGCTTGAATTTGTTTTTAAGATTTAGTGTTTATTCTTATGTTGTGTGATCATGCAACATTTGTGTATCTCCACCTTCAATTAGGGGGCCTCATAAAATACTGTATATTTGTTAAAGTAATATTGTGTATTAGACAACGTGGTTATGTGTGTGAAAGTGTAGTTATGTTTGTGGTAGGCACAGCTATAGCGCAGCTGACGGACGTGTGTAGCGTTGAGCCGAGCGAGGCCGATGGTCGCAGTACTGTGTTCAGTGACAGGATGGGCATGGTGAAAGCAGCTCGCATGCTCCTCTCCTCCGTCACCAAAGTACTGGTGCTCGCAGATCGCATCGTCATCAAGCAGATCATCAGTTCCCGCAACAAAGTAAGTACACGCTATTACCTCACTGACCAACACACATACACACACACACACACACACACACCCTTTCATCTTCTCTCTGAAGAATATACAGTGAGTTCTTCTAATCACTCATTATTGTGAACCCTGTAACTCGGGAGTCACACACACACACACAGACACACACACACACACACACTGCACTTTTAGATCCTATCGTTGACTTACAGTCTTGCTTTTGGTGATAACTGAAGAGAAGCAGCATACCTACCATGGTAGGAGAGCAGGACCTGTGTTTTTATTGTTAAGAAATGAGTGCGTGTGTGTGCATGTGTGCTCGCTCTGAGCCAGGGCTAATCACGTTCAGTAAGAGTTGTTTGGACAGGCAGGAGGCAGAGCAGCTCTCTATTAGAGAGGAACCCAATTGAATTTGTCCCTGTCCTGGTCTGATAACACCCACTGCTAGCAAGGAGCTTCAAATAGCAGCCTCTTTATCTTTCAGTTTTCTTCCAGTCCAGGCTTCTTGCACTGCTTCCGCTCACTATATCGGTCCATTCAAAGCTCGGAAACGTCCTTATTTTTCCTCAGAAAAGTTTGCCTGTGCTTTTCGTGTAGCAGCATTTGAATTTACTTAAATTTCAACCTTTTCATGCTCACAGGGTACAACAGGAAGGTGTTGCAAATGCACATTATTCTGACACACATACAGTTTTAGGAAACTGTGATGGTGTTCTCCTATCATATTTATATATGTTAGTGTTAGATTTAATTGATGTCTCGTGCAGCTATGGCCGGGATTCCCAAAATGGTGGTTGGGACCCCATGTGGGGTTGCTTGATTTACAAATCGGGTCCTGAGAGAAACTCACAATCTCTTGCTGGATTTTGTGTGCTAACGTTCTGAATTGTTACAGAGAGACACATTCAGACAAGCCACATTTAAATAAATAATTGCTATTTTAGCCCTTTTCTCTATCCTGACATGCTGCACTAGTGTAGTTCAGCAATGGAAATTGCCCACATTTCCCTGTCCATCTACCACCACTAAACAGACTAGTGTTGTCTCAAATTACTATTCTATAACTGACTGTTATTGAGTATTATCAATGACTACGTTTACATGGACAGCGGTAATCTAATTATTGATCTTATTCTGAATACGGCAATGTTGTGATTAAGGTGTTTACATGAGTCGATTTTAGAATATTCCTTTCATGTTCCTGTTTTGCACATTATAGAACATAGATCGATTAATGGCACATGTTGTTACATCACCACGCCACGCCGTCCAATTTTCCCTCCAGAATTCCACGTATCAACATACAGTTCGTCTTCGTTATGGGACTGTATACAGTTCTGGGTGTTTTATTTTTAATTTCACAAAAGCTTCAAGTGCAGTTAATTTTTTGTCATGCTGTACGTGCAGATAGACGACTGCTTGAAGCCAAAGGCTGCATCTGAAACTACTGTTACAGTAGTCCTATATTATAAATCTGGAATTAAAAAAAGTGTAGGGTGGTCAAGACTTTCATAAGGTCCAGTTGGGATCCTTTGACCAAAAGGTTTTGGAACCCCTGAGATATGTGCAAAGTTAATAGATTTGAGACAGATTTATTCTTCATGCCACTGGACTATTAAACTCTCTTGGACCTTGAGCACAGGACAGCTCCCATAGTTCCCCTTTGATGGCTGGGATCATAATGCCTCTGCATGCACCACCTCATTAAATCCTGGTTTATGCTTCTTTAGAAGTGCTTATGAGACACGCCCAAAGCAAACATCTGAGAGAAGAGTATGTGGTTTGTAGTTATAGTATTTGTGGGCTGTTCATCAGATGGTTGAGTGAAGCAGTATGCAGCAAGTAGTAATAAGTGAAAACACACATTTTTATTGTACTTTCAACAAAAATTAGGGCTCTTGACAAAGATGAGTATGCTGCAATTTTCAGTGTCACCTCGTCTGAAGCAGACGATATAGAATAGAATTAGGATTAGTTATCTAAGCTACTAGTTATTTATGTTGGGTTGATAAAAACAGTGTTTTAATACAAAATGGCCAATTCACAGGGATGCGCATGTAATCCTAATTACAATCCATAATGATATGGTGAAGCTTTCTGTAAGGAGACGCTTTAATAACATTTTATTAATGGAGTCTCCTAAAGGAAAAGCTGTAACTTTAGGTTTTCTGCCATTGGAAGGCCTCAGCATGGAGGACTGATTTGCAGTTTCTCAGTTGCTCAGTAACATGCAGCATTTCTTCTGTCTTATTAAACATATAGATTTGTTCATTAGGAACATTAACACCTAAAATGATCTTGACGAGCCTTTCAGCGTAATTGGATGTGTTCTGCTTCAGAAAGAAAACCTTTTGTTTGACAGCTACCCTGTCAGTCTGTTTCCCGTAGCCTTATGTGCTTGTGTATGTGGTATGCGTGTGTGTTTTGCAGGTGCTGGTCACACTGGATCAGTTGGAGCAAGTCAGCACCTTTCAGGAGTTTGTGCAGATCTTCAGTCAGTTTGGCAACGAGATGGTGGAATTTGCTCACCTTACAGGGGACAGGCAGAATGTAAGAGTGCGCACACACACACACACACACACACACACACACACACACACACACACACCTTTGCTCATCCTAGGCTTACTAAATTATGTTTTTGAGCCTATGGAAATTTGGAAATTCCAATCAGCCTACAATTGTCTTTGGACTGGATCTATTGATCGATCCAGTCAATCAATCAAAGTGCTTATTTAAACACCCCCCCTCCATTTATTTCTTTATTTATTTTGTTTATCTTCTTTAGTTGTGTATTTGTGTCCATGTTTTTCCATTCCAAAATGATGGTTTTCACCGTTTTTAATAATATAATATATCTAAACACCTTTTATATACCCTTTCCAGCTCTGTGAAAGGTCAGTGTTTTATGTTTGCTGTGACATGTTCTGTTTTTCTGATCCCACTGAATATTAACATGACTCATAGCCAGATGTATGAGAGTTTCAGCCTATCTAAATCTTATTCAAGACAATGAAAGGTTGAAGTATATATATTTGTATCTGGAGATTTTAATAAGGACTGCAGCATGTCAGTAGGGATGGTACATTTGAGCCTGCTCAGTCTCTGTAATATTTTGGACACTATGAAAATGCCAGTAATTGAGTATAAAAGTATACAACTGAGGTTCTTGTATTTCTCTACATGAAGCCATAAGGTGCAAACTTATGGAAAAAAAATTTATCGTACGCAAGCCCAAACCACTAGCACCATGCTGACACTCTAGCATTATCTTGAGGAATTTCCATCTTAATCTATTCTTGCAGGGCCAGATGTGATTTCTAATGAGAATGCACATCTGGAGGCTCCAGTGAGAAAATTTGACCTAAGGTTTTTTTTTATTTGTTTTTTTTAACACACTTTCTAAGCCAATCAAAATCCAACACCTCATGAAAGTATGGAGACAGCCAACAACAAGCATAAAGTATAATGGATATAGGCCAGGATTGCTGAATGACAAAAGACTTTAGGTTTTGATGACGGTGGTGGAGAGAGTTGTCAGAAATCTTACATAGGTGTTAAATTTGTTTGAGATCTGGTGCCTCAGAACACCATAGCATTTACTTTACATCATTTTTATACTCCTCAAGCCATTCAGTGAGTACTCATGCCCTGTGTATTGGGCAGTCTCATCCTGGAAGTGACCACTCCGATCAGGATAGAAATGTATCATCATAGGATAAAGCTGATCAGTCAGAAGAACGTTTGTATCGAGTGTACAGTGTCGCAAGAAATGTGTGCCACAGCTTAAAATCCTTCAGTTTTACTTTCGTTTGTCGCCGATCTGTATCTGTGTGTTGCTCATGACATGAAATCAAATAACAAAAAGGTTGTCCTCCATTTTGAAAACTTCTCCCGGTGCAAAACTGAAAATTCAGACAGGTTTTACAGGGCATGAACATTGTACCTGTAATATTACTCACGCTTGTTCTCTCTGTACTTCACTACCAAGTTGCTGAAAGTCAGGTCATGTCTCTCCCTGCGAGACTGACCTCAGTCTGAGCTTAGGAATCCATGAAAAGGAAATTGAAGTGCAGTAAGTATATCTTAGGTACATACATGTAAGTATCCAGTACAATTTCACTGTACATGAATCAATCTGAACATTACAACAAAGCTGATTATGTTGTAATTGTCAATATTGCGTCATCAGCTAAGTCAGATATGTGAGGAAAGTTTATTGTGCTTTATCAGTACCCTGTTCTGTGTAATACCCCAATGTGCAGCGCTCTAGAGAAGAGCAGGAAGCTTTGAAGAACTGATAAGAGTGTCTTATTTGAGACCAGAAATGTCTCCTGCCAGTCAGTGTTTCATACACGCATCACGTCTCAATCTTACTGCAGAGTTTCCCTGGCAATCTGCCACCTCCATCTATACAGTCTTATAAAAGGAAATATAATAACCGATAATCAAATCTTCTTATATGATATATTGTTCCCTGCCTGGGAGGGAGATGCACGTGTGCGCGCGCACACACACACACACACACACACACCCAACACATATCAGTTCCCAGGTCCCTTGTGTAGAAGCTTTACCAGGTGCTAGTGACTGAAGATCCTGCCAGAATGCTTTAGATGAATCATAGCTCAGCTTGCTACCTACGGGAAGAAGAGTGGTACTACAGGCTGCTCTCAGATGCTCTCTGTCCGCATCAGGTGCTCTGGGAACACTGACTGATGGCCAGGTCCTTACTGAATGTGCCAATTTAGTGGTGAAGTGGATGGCAATTCCTTGCTGAAGAGCCATACGCACCTTTATTGCAATGTTTTGAATATATGCTGGCATATTCTCAGGAATACTCCAGTATATTCATTATTAATATAATTAATTATTTATTAGACAGCTCATCTATGATCCAGAACAGCATACTATTTCATATTTCTGTTTCTCTGTCTCTCAGGATCTGAAGGATGAGAAGCAGAAGGCACGCATGGCTGCAGCCCGTGCTGTTTTGGAGAAATGCACCATGATGCTCCTCACTGCTTCAAAGGTGTGTAGAAAGTACAGTGGTATCACCTGCTCTATAATGTGCAACTAAAACCTAAACTGTTCATTCTGCACTACTGCTTCCCTGTTTTTTTTTTCCCACTGTGGTGAGAAATATACCAACCAAAATTATGAAAAAATGCCAGATAGGAATTATTTCTATAGATTCCCTCAAGACCTCTTGACACCAAAAGAGAATTCTTCGTATAGCAGGTGCTTCTTGGCTTCCTGAAATGGATAGACTTGGAGCTCTCTCTGAAAGGGAAGCAGGGTTCCACATAGTACCTTTAGGGGTTCTGCTAGTGGACCAAAATGAAGAACCTGTAAGGGTGCTAGATGAGACCTTTTCTTCACCTTTCTTCTTATAAGTTTATGTTGATTAAATGGTAGATTGTGACCCAAAAGGACATGAGCAGGAATGGAGTGGGTCAGTTTATCATCAAAAAATCTGTTTTATGTTTGAAAGCATTTTCAAACTTTCCACATAATCATGCATTATTTTGTCCTAGCAGTTCTCAGCACAGCATGGAATCAAAACAAAAATATGAGGCTAACTATATTAAAAATATTTTTCTTACATTAAGGACAAAACAGAGTTGTAAAGGACATGATTTTTGTATATGTATAAAACCTCCTAAACTTTTTTACTAGTTAAATGTTGCTATGTTGCTTTTATTGCCTGAGCATGGTCCGTTAGTCAGAACAGAAATATTACCATATTATTGCTGCCTCTAGTTATTTTAGGGGGGGTCCAAATATAAAAATTTTAGTGCCTCTTCTCACTTCATTGGTTTCAGGATATTTGGGCATGAAGGCTTAGCCTCTTTCTACACTACTCATTTTTTAAAGTAAATTAGAAGCAAAAGTTAAACTGCTTTTGGGTCGTGACTTAATCAGATGCAGATCCTAAGGCAAGATCAGTGGAGAACCCTAGGTTGTTTATGTAGCCCCGGTTCTCTGATAACAGGAGCGAGGTATCTCATTAGGGAAACCTCTAGGGCATGGCCGAGCCTGGAAGCACCAATAATACCACGTCTGTCAGTTGACAGATCAATCACGGCCGTGATGAGGGAGTCCTGCCTCTCTAACATATAAGATGCAGCTGAAGGTCCCTTCCTCATTCTCAGTATATTTCTTCTCCATGCAACTGCAAGGAGGGAAGTGCAGTGAGATACCTCTCTCATTACTCACTTATCAGAGAACCGGGATTACGTAAGTAACTTAAAATTCTCTTCCAAACATTTGTTTGGTATCTCACTATGGGATATAGACAACTCCTGTATTGCAGATATGCTGCCAACTGACTCAGTAATGCATATAAGTGTATGTACATAGAAACATCGTGATCTATTAATCGAATAATAAATAAACGGACGTATAAGGGGAAAACATTGTGTGAGTGTTTTGTTTTCCATACTTGGGACCGAATGAGCCAATGACGGCTGCCTCACAAATATGCTGGACTGAAGTGGCCATGCTCTGGTAGAATGAGCCCTCAGACCCTCTGTAGGTTCAAATCCCATGCTATTGTAACACATTATGATGGCTTACACTACCCAATGAGACAGGTGCTGGCATGAAATAGGTTTACCCCAATGAGAATCAACCCATGAGATGAAAAGTTGTTTACTTTTGCTCAGTGCTTTCGATTTGTCCATTTGATGACATAAAGTAAGAACCGGGCACAAGCACTGAAGCCGCTCCTCCTCCGATGAGGAAAAGGCAGTAGATAAAAAGCCAGTAAATCCACAGGTTTGCAGGTGAGAGCTGACTTACTCTGCTTTGGCAGGAATGCTAGATTGGTCCTGCTACTAATGATTATTTTCATAATCGATTAGTCGGCCGATTATTTTTTCTGATTAATCGGACGGGGGGCAAACTTTCCGGTTAGTAAAAAAACTAATGTTCCTGTGGAACATTTCCTATGGAACCCCTGCAATTACACCACAGACCACTAGGGGTCTAGGGATCCCCAGATATATTGTTTTTTTGTGTCAATAAATTCAAATTTACTGTGGCCACGCACCC
>JAOUWY010018366.1:0-15351 GCA_025728095.1 Prietella phreatophila | reverse complement strand
ATCCATGATAGATAAATGTCTGTGTCTGTGTGTGTGTGTGTGTGTGTGTGTGTGTGTGTGTGTGTGTGTGTGTTTAAAAAGATATACTGTTCCTAACTAGGCCAAAAAGTATTTTGACACTCAATTGTGTCTTTATTAAGGATCACAATGATTTGTAAGTGTTACTTTAGTGTCCGAATACTGAAAATATCTTTACGTATTGCACGACTGCCACGCTTTTTGCCTCACTGGATAATTGCATGAATGAGCAACTCTACCTAATAAAGTTCCTAATAAAGTGGTAGGTGAGTGTAAAACTCATTTATATGGATCACATTCGAATGTCATTAAAGTTCTTCGGTGGGTGGTTAATTTTCTGAACACTTTGTGGGAGATAATACAGCGGGGGAAATAAGTTTCAGTAAATATATTTCCAATGAATTTATTCACATGAAATTTTCACGAGACATCAAGTTTAACTCAAGAAATCTGCACATCTAAAGAAATCCAAACATTAGAGTCCATAAATAGTTGTGTGTAATAAAGTGGAGTGACATGGGAAAAAAATAATTGAACACACTAACTGAAGTGTATTTAATACTTAGTGGAGAAGCCTTTGTTTGTAATGACATCTTCAAGACGCTTCCTGTATGAAGAAATGAATGTTCCACAGTATTCAGGTGTGATTTTGGTCCATTCTTCTAAACATTTTGACTTTAAATCTTGTTCAGTTGGATTCGAGTCAGGTGATTGACTGGGCCATTTTAACGCCTTGATTTTTTTATTCTCTGAAACCAATTGAGAGTTTCCTTTGCTGTATGCTTTGGATTGTTCTCCTGCTGGAAGCTTCACCCACGTCTCATCTTCATCATTTTAGTAATGGAGTCTTGCGCAGTGAGCGTGAGCATTGGATCACCCATGGCCATATACGAGGGAGATATTCAAAATCCTCAGTCTCAAATTTGACTCCTGGTGAATGCGTTGCAAATTGTGTCAACCAAAAATGAATTTGGTTACGTTTAAAAATTGGCTGTCGAATTTGAGAAAGGTCATACAGGTAAATGACATGTTTTGTCACAATCTCGCCTGCAGATGGCGCTGTGGCGACAAAGTGCACGAGCGGCTGCAGAGTGCGCGTGCACGTCCTTGAAGTGCGCATGAACTAAGTGTTGCCAGCTGTCAGCAATAAAGAGAATGATGACTGGTTAATTAAAACCCTCGCGTTGCTGCAGACGTTGCGAAATATTAAAGTAGAGAAAAGAGGGAATGAATAATGGTGCCAGGTGGTAGTGGTACCATAGGCTGTCTATTTTCCTGTTCCTTAGTTCATACCATAGTTAGAGGAGTGTTTCCTGCCATAGTTAAGAGTGCTCATCTCTTAATTTAAGGAGTGTTAATGCCTGAGTTAAATGATCATTTCATGCCTGAGTGAAATGAGTGTTTGAATTCATAGTCCTGTTCTAAGTTTTGTGCTTCATGTGTCATTCTGAGTTAAGGGATAAGTGTTTAAGTTTCCAGTCCTTAGCTTAAGTCTAAATAAAGACATCACTCCTGTGCTTACTTCCTGCTTGAGTTGTGTTTTGTAACAGCTATATGTCTTGAGCCAATTCAATGTTTTCAGTAGTAATAGTCTCTTTTCTGTGTTTGCTAGGGCTGTAATGATGAGCATAAATTCATATGGATGTGTTAGTGCAGCACATGTTTGCTAATGTCATAATTAACACACGCATGCAGACACGCACTATTCTTTCTTCAGTAATAAGCTGTCATATGAAACCTTACAGGTTTAGTCAGATAGTTTCCACATGCTGTAGAACCGGTAAAACAGGTGAAGTGTAAATTATGCTTGCACTCTAATTTTCTTTGTTTACATTTCAATAAAATGTACAGTAAAACTCACCTCAATTTTGTCAATTAAAAGCATAGAAACTGAGTTGTTTCCAGGGACAGGGGGATGTGGCCTAGGTGATGGCAAATATTTATTTTAGATGGTGGTTGTTCAGCCTGGATACATTCATTATCTAACTAAATTTGGAATGTATTAATGTTTTAATATGATGTGAGGTCGAGTTACCAGTGTGACACTAAATCAGGTATTAGTAATGGCTACTTTGTAAGTATGTCAAAACCCATACTTTAACTTGAGTGAAAACATGTAGTCAGTACTTCAACTTTTGCTATCTCTGTATCCCAGTTATGTAATTTCCTATTATCTCCAACAGACCTTAAGTTTATCCATTTAGTGTAGCCTTAAATTTTCCATTGTCTTCTCCCTGGTTTGATTCTTACATCATTTGTCATTACACTAAGGGGCCTATATGTTCTCCTACCACTCACTTTCTCTTCATTTACCCTTGAGACCTGTTCCACCATGAATGAGTGAATTATCTATACATTATCTGCTCTTCTGCTGTGTCTTTGCTCCATGGGTAGATTTTCCATATCTGTTTCTGTATTGTATACTTTTGGACCTTCCTTTTTTTTCTTGTGTGTCTAATGGTCAGACTCGTATTCTTAACAGTTTTCATGTTCCATGTTTTTTCCTGTGACTGGACTTAAGTCAAACATCAACAATCCTGGTTCTTCCAAGAGGAACTCTGGGCATCCCCCGGACGGGCCTCTCATGAAGACGGAAAGAATTGAAGCATCTACTCAGACATGCTTTAAAGTGTCTCGTGGCACACAGACTCCCACCTATCCTTCTGCATCTAAGTAATGTTCTTTTGTATACCTCTTTGTCAGTACACAAATCCTACTGAAACATCAGTGCCTGTTCCACCAAGTTTTGCTGCAGGTCTTTAGCAGTCACTCGAGGGTTTTTCACAAACTGCCTTCTCAGAAATCTGGTTGCAGCTGTTAGCTTTCCTGATAGCTTCCTTTTCTTGCCCCATCCAGGTATTCATACATTTTTGCCCCTAGCCAGTTAAGGTATTTCATGTGTTCCAGCTCAAGCACACCTCGTGCAGCTAATTAAGTCCTTGATTATTTCCATCAGGTGTGCTTGCGACAACACCTGTCTTACATATTTGTGCTGTTGTGAGGTATTCTATTCTGGGGGTTGAAAATTTGACACTGGAGAAATCATTATAAGTTGCATTTGTGAAACCACTTAAAGCATTCTTTGTGTTGAACTATTTCAATTGCTTTTATTGGATTTGTCATTGCAAACAGCTGAAAGTCCATTTTGACCATAAACTGGAGTTTCAATGGGGGTTGAATCATTTTGATTGCAACTGTATGCATGTTATAACAATAGTCAGATTTGCAGTACCACAAACATTTGTGACATTGACTCATTTGGACAGGTTATTTAAAGTAATCAGTGCCTCTACAAATATCAGAAATGTATTTACACTGATGGTCACTACATCTTGTAAAACCTTGGTAGCAGCAGTGCCTATGAACCCTTTCAGATTCTTAATCCTAAAATGGTGGCCATTGTGCAGGTACAAGAACATTGTCTTGTGATGAGGTATGTCATTGGACTTATACTTCAACATACCATTGCACCATCTATGGAAGACCACTATTTTTATGTGTAACAACCGCTCAAACCGTGTGATATCATTAAAACCTATTTTATGCTGTTCTGAACATGCAGCGGTCTTCTGCAGTCTCCACTATAGGTTCTAGATCACGTATGTTTCAATAAGCACCACCGTGTTTACTATGTGCTATAGACACATATAGATTCAAGATGTCATCAACCTGTAAATTAGTTACTTTGCATAATCTTCTCAGCTGATTTGTGAATACATCCGCACTGTAATCATTGTTAGGTGCCAAGATAGTGTTAACATCAGAGGTTATACTAGGACCTCTCAATGTCCTGTTGATTAAATCCCTATCGCCGGCTAACATTCTGAAAAACAACACTTTTGTTTCGGCCATAATATTATACAGATATATAGCGTAGGTTGCCAAGTCTGTGGTAGATATCACACAAATATGTATACAATGCTGTATCTCCAAACTATTGAATCTGAGTCACAGTACCACTGTATAACCACCAATATCACCACCCTCTCTTACAATAATGTCAGTATCAGCTGGGGTTAATCCCATATTTGGTGACGCAGGATTAAATGGATTTGATTGTCTGATCTCATGTTGTTTAATACTGTAATTCCAACAATGTGCAAGTGATAGACTCTGGTTTAAATAGAGCACACACCCAAATACCCACCCCCCTCCCCCCCCCCACACACACACACATGTCACACCATAGACTAAATATTTAGTATTTTTCTTTATTGTAGTCTAAGTATCCAAACTGACAAGTCATTTTACATAGCACCCGCACCCTACACACACCCATACATATTGAGATCGACAGGAATTACCAGTAGTCAAAAATTAGGCGCGCCTACACAACTGTCAGTCAGGGGAACACAGAGGATCATAAATCATAGTCATTAATCAATCATTTTGACAGTTTGACAGAAAGTGTGTGTTATTACTATTGTCATGAAAAGCCTAGCCCTAAGCAAAGTACTGCATCATTTTCCTTTCTCTGTAGTAGAGTTCCTGTCAAATATAAAAAGACACATATAAATAAATGTGGTTCAGATCTCACAAATGTTTTGTTGTCTGCTCATGTTCCTAGCGAACTGCTATTTTAATTTATATTTTATTTCTGCTTATAATCGAACATACCCGATCAAGATGTTCAACATTTTCATGAATAATATAGCCAGAGGTGCTTAATTAGGGTTGGATATGAACTCTGCAATACCTGTATACAGGGACAGGTGGGATCTACTCACAGAAATGAAATATACAGCAGTCAGAGATCTGATTGAAGGCTGCCATCTACTGTACAGAAACCTACAGACTGTGTGCATTTAAAACAAAACAAACACAGGCAAAAAAAAAAAAAAAAACTAACCAATCAGTGACTGTATTATTAGTATTCACTCTCTGTTGTGAGTCATAGGGGTGGAGTTTCATTAAAGTACAAGCTGATGAATATTCCCTGTATTTCAAAACTGCTGAAGAGTCTCCTGCTCCTTCATCAGAAGCTCACTTTGGAACTGTAGACAGTAGATTCATATAAAGATGGCAGCACCAGCAAATAGAAGAATACCTTTCAGCTCGGTAAGTCCTTAATTAGGTTAAACTATAAAAAACTATCTTTTTGTATACTGTAGCAATACATTTTTAAACTAATTAATATAAAATGGTGATTTTTTTTATTTCATATAAAAAATGTGTATTTTTTATTTCATATAAAACAGGTGATTTTTTTTATTCATTACCTTGCACGTTTAATATGAGATGTGAGAACTTCAGCACTATGACATTAGGATAAATGATTGAGTTAATTCATGATAAATAAGTGAATTTTATGAAGTAAAATTGTTTGAATTGAACAACTGAAGCATACCTGTCAGGTTACAGTTTCATTTCTCTAAACCTTGTTTTGGGTAGGATAACTTTCACTTTCATTTCATCATTACTGTACTTGGGAAGTGTGAATCAGAAGTAGCTATGTGGTGGGCTTTTAAAGTCTAGAAGCAGTATGTATACAACGCATATCTGCAATGTAAGAGTGCGCCGGTCCATTTAAAGCTTTTAAAACCAACAAACAAAACCGTCTACTCAGTCCTTCGATTAACTGGAGATAATGAATGGAAACTGAAACTGGAGTAATATGATTCCTTTTCTTTGTACCTGACAATATGTAATGGCCCAGTCTAGGTACAAAGAATTTAATACTGAACTAGTTGTAGATGGGTTTGGGTTAGGGTTAGATGACAAATGGCAGATCTTTTTTTTTTAATTCACGTGACAAAAGAAATTCTTTGAGTTTGTGGTAGTTTTGAGCTGAAGCTGCTTTTAACAAACTGATTTGCTTGTCAAATTTTAGTTCTTAGTTAAATCCTAAAGTTGACTCCCAAGGGGCACAACAGAAAAGTGTTTGCCCTGTTCGTCAGAATTCATGAGTTTGAATCCTGAGGATGCTACAGTCATCTGTTGCTGGGCTCGGAGGAAACCTTGCGAACTCCGTACACACGGCCCCAGCCAGAATCGAACCCATCCAATTTTTAACACTGACTACTCAATGAGCATCCTCAAAAGGTAGAGGCCACCAGAGATGGCAGAGAAAGATACAGCTGTATGTTTGTGTACAATATAATGATATCATGTTATGTATAGTGAAAGCATGTACAAGACAAAACATGTGGGATCCCCAGGAGTGACCATGGTGGTTGAGGAAAAGTGTTTGCCTATGTTGAAAGAGAAAAATTAAACTGAGTAGACTATGACCTACATTGTCAAAAGTGGCACTTGAATAGGGTAAAGCCAGAATGGTGAAACAAGTAACAAGTCATTCGTCACATTTTACGATTCTGTACTTTAAAAAAACAGACTGGAAAACTTCATTATTTTCATTATTTAAACATTATATAAATTGAGAAAGAACAGCCTTTTTCAAAATGTGGCACAGCTGGTAGAGCAGGTTGTCCACTAATCGTAGGGTTGGCGGTTCGATTCCCGGCCTGGGTGACTACACATGCCGAAGTGTCCTTGGGAAAGACACTGAACCCCAAGTTGCTCCCGATGGCAAGTTAGCGCCTTGGATTGCAGCTCTGCTACCATTGGTGTGTGAATGGGTGAATGAGACACAATGTAAAGCGCTTTGGATAAAAGCACTATACAAGTACGCCATTTACCATTTAAAATAAAAGATGTTTTGAGCTGGCTCGGGTGTTACTCAATACTCCAGAATCCAGATTATGCTTTAAAAAAAAAAAGGTTTAAAAAAAGAGATTGGACCACTGCATGATTAAAATTTTCTGAAAATGTGCCAGTCATTAAGCTTGAATTATTTGCCAAAACATCAATAAATAGAGTTTCTTTCAACCAGAAGGATGGACCATCATTATGTGGTGTTGTACTATACTTCATATGAGAAACTGTATATTATCTGAGAAAGAGAATTTATTTTAAATCAAAGACTACACTGCATGATTTACTAAAGGACAGGTCAATGGTTAAAGGTTTAATGTAGAATCTTCAGTATCTCAATCTTCAATCTTCTTCATCATTCATTCATCTTCAATAACTGATTTATTCTGATTTAATGGTCTTCACAGGTTTGACAGAGAGGTGGAATGAGTACAGCATTAATTCCACAAAAAAAAAAATTGCTCTAAGACAATGTTTTCAAAATAATGTTCAATAAATATTCAGGATCCTAGATTTTGAAGACCCAAGTTTTGGAGATCTTAAATGTCAGTTGCCTTTCTTCCACCTTTAAATAGTTCTCCTGTAAAACAAAGGGAAAAAGAAGATTATCAACATTTTTGCAACTTTTGCTATCATTTTGTTATTTTTAAGCAGGTTAGCTTATCTATTTTTCTGTGAGAATTTGAAATATAAATTAAAAATGCTACTAACTACCATTTATAAATCTGTAAATCTGGAGCACTGAACAAATATTGGAACATTTATGCATCATTTATAGCAGCCTTATGTGTCATGGTACTTGATTATCATATTTGTTTCCTCCTAAAGATCAGTCCACGTTACCTGCACACAAACTCCACTAGCCACACCTGGCCCTTCGGTGCTATAGCAGAACTGATCGGTGAGTCAAAACTGCTTCTTTATTCTCCTTTCCTTCATCCAACTGATTACTAGACCCTTTTTTATAAAGAGTTGAAATCTTCCACATTCTGAACTACTGGCAATGTTCCAGCAGCTTGACAAGGACAGTTCTAGAGATTAACCCTTAGGGAGGATGTGCAATATGCAGATAACAAGGAAATAAAAATACTTTTGCATATGAATACAAGAAGAAGTCATTTGCGCATATGCTTGTGTGTGCGCATACTTGTGTGTGTGTGTGTGCTGTTAACTGGTATTGTTGGTGAACATCACTTACTTACCCCCAACAATGAAACACTGAAAATGGGGCCATGCAATAGACTGGCCTTTGTTCCAGAGTGTTTCCCGGCCTCGTTAACAGTGTTCCCAGGATAGGCTGTGGGTCTACCACTACCCTGAACAGAATAAAGAGGTTACTGAAGGTGAAATGAATATTAATTCTTTTGTTTTTTTCAAGGTTAACTTAGGTTTATGCTTTTTAGGGCTAAAACATGCAAACAGTAAAGCACACTGTGCCTTAAAATTGGACAGTGTCAGATTTATCCTGTTTTGTTTTATGGACAGACAATGCTTATGACCCAGATGTCCGTGCAAAACAACTCTGGATTGATAAATCAGTGATCAAAGGCCAGGACTGCCTCATCTTCATGGATAATGGAAATGGCATGGACTATGACAAGATGCACAAAATGCTCAGGTAGGAGTGTGTTCATGAAGCATGTGTTAGCCTTCAGAGGGGAATTAGATCATCCAGCAGTTAACTTTAACTACAAATTTGTTGATGTGTAAACAGTGTATAGTTTCTCTTTACACCGACAGTGTACACAACACTCTCTCTCTCTCTCTCTCTCTCTCTCTCTCTCTCTCTCTCAGTTTTGGCTTCAGTGACAAGCAGACAGTAGATGACCATGTTCCAGTGGGTCATTATGGCAACGGTTTTAAGTCGGGCTCTATGCGTTTGGGGAAGGATGCCATCGTGTTCTCAAAGAAAGACAACACCATGTGTGTGGGTCTCCTGTCTCAGACTTACCTCAAAAAGATAAAAGCACAGACTGTCATAGTGCCTATTGCCATGTTCACCAACACCAGACAGACTGATATCCTTTACCTAGAAACAGAGAGATAGATGATTATATTTAAGAGGAATGGTGGATAGAGGCATTGAATATAGAATCTATAATGAATTTATATCTGCAAGAGATAAGATGATTAAAAAATAAATAAAACAATGTATAGTCAACCACCTAACCACTTTACACTGTTACATTGTTCTTCATTTTCTTCGTTTTATATTATAGCATATTATGCAGTAACTGCGATGACTTGTTCAGTGAATATAGTAAAACTAATATGAAATATATGTAGTTATGAGTATGAGGAATGCGCAGGAAATACTGGGCCTGTCAGTGGGATAGGAGTATAAAGGTAAATAATATAAAGGTAAATACATGCATTATGAGAATTTAAAGGATCCTCTGTGTAGTTTGGTTCTTAACCTCGCTGCTCACTCAGTGCTTCACCGGAGCATGCAGAGAGTCTTCATGATATCCTGACTCATTCTCTGTTTAACACCAAGGAAGAACTGCTGTCTGAGTTCAGTGTCATTGACGGGTTTTGCACCAACTCAAGTGGAACCCGCATCATCATCTGGAACCTACGCAGGTGAACATGCAGAGAGTTTGATTTCTTCACTTCTTACTAAGGATGTGATGGAATACAAGATGTTAATGTAGTAAGGAAGTCTAATATAGTTATACAGCTAATATTATGCAATAAAATTATAGTTTTCATATCATATTCATATATTATTATTATAGTATGACATAAATGTGTCATGTCAATTGAAATGTGGTGCAAAAATGTTTAGACAGTGTAGCCTACCTTATTTTGCTGAGGACCAAGAGCAATATTGTGGGTTGTCAGAAATTCTATACATTACCAGTTATTCTGCTACAGAACACCTTCAGAAGAATTAGAATTTGATTTCATGAAGAACCGTCACGACATCAGGATCCCTGTTGACGTGTACGCGAGAACCGGGGAGACAAACAAGAGGCAGGCAGCAGGTGGTGATTCAGTGCCGGAGAGTGAATATTCACTGCGGGTGAGAATTTTACCAGCAAATATTACATGAATATTGAGTTAATGTAGATCACTGGCTGAGTTCACTATGGTTGGAGGGGTCATTTCAGAAAGCAGGATTTCAGACTTACTAGCATTAAAATAGATAAATAGATTAATTTGGCATGAAATAATTGTGTCCTGATTGAACACATGTATCTAAGTGCAAGCAATTCAAATCATAAGGCAAAATGTGGTCAAACAGAAAGATTGAACATCAGACAAACATTTCAATTCAGGTCCGTAAATGTCAAAGTGAAAGGAGAAATTAGAAACAATACACAAATCACACAAAAATGGCAAAATATCATAAGGAGTTATGGAGAGGTCAAGTATACTGTGGGTATTAAAAGTGTACACACTCTGTTCAAATTGCATGAAGTAAATTTTTATGAATTAAAAAAAAAAACAAGATGTATCATGTCAAAGCAGTAATTTGGTGAAAAAATGTGAAGGGCATTAGGAAAAAAGAAACTACACTACAGTGATGTTACCAAGAACAGCATGTCACTCCAAAATGTATTAAAAGTAATCAGGGAAGCTGCCAAGAGTCCTATACTATCTTTAAAGAAGCTACAGGAACATCTGGCAAATACTGGTCACTCGTTGCATGTGACAACAATCTGTCATATTCTTCACTTGTCTGGGATAAGGGTTAAAGTGGCTAGATGGAAGCCATTTATTCAAAGGGAAAAATGCATAATTTGATATGCAGGTGAGTGAGAATTTGTTAAAGTCTTAACTGAATTGAACTGACATTTTTCAGCAGGTCTTCCTCAAATCTCCAGGTGCAGTTTAACTCAGGAGTAAAGATCAAGTTTAAACACTAATCAGTGTAGTCAAGTCATGTTCATTTTTGTTCACTTTTTTTCTTGATTCAGGCATACTGCAGTATCCTGTACATGAAGCCAAGAATGCAGATTATCATTCAAGGGAAGAAGGTGGAAACTGTGTTGGTCACCAAAACTTTAGCAAACATCTTGACGGACACGTACAAACCTGAGTGTGTTGTATCCTTATGCCAAATATTACAGCACCAGAATGTAAAAATATACCCAATGATGCACAAGTTAGAGCTACTTATTAAATTATTGAAATATTTTAAAATCCATGATCCTTAAGTCTTTGTCTCAGAAACAGGCAATAGAAATCACATTTGGCTACAACACAAAGAGCAAAGAGCACTACGGATTGATGATGTACCACAAAAACCGTCTCATCAAAGCCTATGTGCGTGTCGCCTGTCAGCGCAAGGTGAGGATCATACATTTTGTTTAATGCTTAATGTGTTTTATATGTCTTCCATAATTTGTATGCAGGAACAGAATAGAGAGAGAACAAATCAAGAATAGACAGATAAACACATATTCAGTGGGGGAAATAAATATTGAATCTGTCAACATTGTTTTTCAGTTAATATATTTCCAGTGACATTTTCACCAGACATCAGTATTAACTCAATAAAGCCGTAAATATAAAGAATTCACAACCTTAATGTCCATAAATAAAGTTATGTGTAATAAAGTGGAATGACAGGGGAAAAAAAGCATTGAAAATGCTAAGAAAAAGCAGTTCTCCAAGGCAAATTTGTGCAAATTAATATCAGCTGGGTTAGTAAATTGATGGTTTATAAAAAAGGCTTTTTGTCAGCACGGTCACACAAGAAACCTCTCATAATGGGTAAATGCAAAGAGCTCTCCCAAGACCTTCACAACCTTATTTTTGTGAAACATATTCACCAAAATCTGATACAGATGTATTTCAAAACTTCTGAATCTTTCAGTAAGCACGATAGGGGCCATTTTTTTGTAATTGGAAGCAACATCACTCCAAAATCAACCGTCCAGCTCCTCGCAAGATCTCTGACCAAGAATACAGAAGAATAGTCAGAAGAGTATCCCAAGAGCCAAGATCCACTCAAAAAGAGTTCCAGAAACACTTGGAGGAATTTCAGTGCTAGAAATATAGCCCACATTTCTAGGTAATTTATATGCCACTCCAGATGAGGGCTGTGAATTGGACAGCAGTCTAAGACCATGCTCCAGCCTGTGAGGGAATTGTCTGTCATTACCGTCTCCCCTAGAGTGTGACCCAAGGCTAGAAACTGGGGACACAGAGCACGTACGCATCGCCACGTGATACTGATTACTCTCAGAGGTTTCGTACTTGGATGAAACCCCCAACATCTCAGCCACCACTGAAACGGTCTGATGATGCTCAGATGATGCAGATCTAAAATTGGCCGCATACTTCTCATTTTTTACACACCGGGAAATAACGGCTATAAAAACCTCCATCCCTTAGGGAACGGGGTACATGTTTTATGGCCCCTTTGCCAAGAGGGATCTTACTTCCTGTTCTAACTTTGGGCTCTGGTCTGTGCTGACTACTGTGGTGAGCACACCTCTGAAATGGGGGGGTTGAACTCTAAATTGGACCTGGTAACACTTTTCTATTGTAGACAGAGCTCATGGAGACACATTTGTCAGTAGTTTCCTCACTGCCAGATGGTCTTTTAGTGACGTTAACTATTCCACATTCTATTGGAGGGAAAGAGTCAGAATTTCGTTGCCCTGTGATAGCTCGCTGACCAGAGAACACTGAAAACTTGGGACAGCCTTGGTTAGGGGAGGCCTTACAATAGCAATGGTTGCTAATGGCTCTAACAACCTCATGTCCCCTGATACGACCCTCTACGGACCACTCCTCTTTGTCTGCTTGGTATGTTTGGAGAAAAAAGAATTAGCATTTAATGAAAAAACACCTTGCCAACTGTGGATCTGTGTATATTATGTTTTGGAGTTGTATGGCAGGCAGCAAGTTGCACAGAAAATATTGAAAAGGTAGGTAAAAGAATGAATTCCAGCAAATGTAAGAAAATTCTGGAAACAAATGTGACCCAGACTGAAAGCTGAAGCTAAAAAAGACTGACTTTCACAACACATCCAAAATCTGAAATCCACCATGAACTACTTTAAGAAATGCAAGCTGAAGCTTTTGGAATGGCCTTCACAGTCCACTGAATATACCATCATTGAAGATCTATGGGGAAGATCTTAAATGGTGCTGTGTAAGCAACATCTGCTAAGGTGGGTATTACTAAATACTGATTTTGTAGGGTGTCCAAAATTTTGTGGAATCAAAAAAGTAGACCCTTTGAGAATAAGGGGTTTAGATCCCTGTTTAGAATATGAGGTTCCACTCAATTGTTTTGTGCTGAGGACAAGGGCGGTTGCTTCTGCCCTGTTCTGGATCTGACAGTACTGAATTGTTTTATGAAAATCCTCTAACTTTGCAAGCTAAAGTTGTTGGCCATTGCTCCTTCCATGCAGCCACTAGACTGGTTCACAGCTTCAGCTCTGTGATGTTGGTGGGTTTCCTGACATGAACTGCTTGCTTCAGGTTCACAACATTTCTATTAGATTAAGGTCAGGACTATGACTTGGCCATTCCAAAACATTAACTTTATTCTTCTTTAACCATTCTTTGGTGGAATGACGTGTGCTTAGGGCCATGACCCACTTTCTCCACAGAGTGTTCGAGTATATTTTCTGGTATAATTCAGAATGTGTTGTTCCATCAATGATGGCAAGCCGTTCAGGCCCAGATGAAGCAAAACAGGCCCAAATCATGATACTACCACCACCATGTTTCACAGATTGGATAAGGTTCTTAATTCAGTATTTTCCTTTCTCCAAACATAGCTCATCTAATTTTAACCAAAATGTTCTATATTTGTCTTATCTATCTACAAAACATTTTTCCAATAGCCTTCTGGTTTGTCCACATGATCTTTAGTAAACTGAAGAATGGCAGCAATGTTCTTTTTTGACACACCATTATTGTTCAGTGTTCTCCTGATGGTGGACTCAGGAACATTAACATTAGCCACTGTGAGAGAGGCCTTTAGAGAAGTCATGGGTTCCATTGTGATCTCATGGTATATTACATGACTTGCTCTTTGAGCAATCTTTGTTGGTCTCCACTCCTAAAAATGGAGGGTAACAATCGTCTTGAATTTCCCCCATTTGTACACAATCTGTCTGACTGTGGATTGGTGGAGACCAAACTTTTTAGAAATGGTTTTGTAAACTTGTCCAGCCTGATGAGAATCAATGACTCTTTCTCTGAGGGCCTCAGAAATCTCCTTTGTGCCATGATACACATACAAATCTGATGATGTTTTAGGTCATATTTATGCAGATATACAGAAAAATTTAGCTCAGCTGACTAATCACAGGTTGGGCCACTGTTTGCACATACTTGCACAAGATGAAAACCTTTTATGGGTAATTATAGATTATAGCTAATTGTGCTTGAGCACATGTAGACCAATATGCAAGACTACTTACTGTATATCAGGGCCTTTCATCATGTAAGAAAATACATAATCAGATTCAGTTCAGGAGTAATTTATGAAGAAAACTAAACAAAATTGTATTATATTTATGATATTTATAGAATTTGTTATGTTCTGTTACCAGGCCGACGGAAGAGCAGTGGGAGTTATCGGGGTAACTGAGTGTAACCACCTCACACCAACTCACAACAAGCAGGACTTTGATGATACTGAATACTACAGGTGTGTTTGAGTAACATGTTCAAATGACCTATGACTTTCAGGAGGACAGGAACTAATTATCTATATACAAAGGGTTGAATATAGTAAAGTATACAGTATGAGTATTATCTTAATTATCTTAAGACCACTCATATTTTAGATTGACAGATTTTTTTTTAAAACATTGATATAGTAAAGTATGCTATTTTGTGTTTGTGCAGGAAAATCATAAAGAATGCAGGTATTAAGCTTGAGGAATATTGGAAGCAACAGGCATATGCACATAAGTTTAAACCTAGCTGCCCTGAGGATACTGTGTAAGTTTAAAAGTGCCTTTCTCTCTCTCTCTCTCTCTCTCTCTCTCTCTCACTCACATGGTCAGGTATTAGTTTGCTGGCCAAAATTATGAACCTCAGGCCACATTCATTAACATGGGAGTGTATTTACATAAACATTAACACATGATTGTGTGGACTCACAGGCCAGATCAAATCTGTATTCAGTGTGATGATTGTCTGAAGTGGCGAAAACTTCCAGATGGCATTAATCCTAAAAAGCGCTCTAAGAAGTGGTTCTGCTACATGAACTCTGACCCTCAATTCAGGTGTGTTTGTGTATCTCTTTACCTTCTCGTGTGTGTGTGTGTGTGTGTGCTCATGTAAGTGCTTGATTCTCACAGGAGTTGTACAGTTGAAGAAGATCCTGAGGTTTATGATGATGAACAACCCAGAAACCAGAAAACCTACAGACAACAGTGAGAAATGAATCCTCTTATTTGCAATAAATATTTCTACCACATTATTCTGGCGGTGGATTTAAGTAATGAATATGATGTCAAAGTGTAGACGTCCAGCTTTAATTTGAGGGTATGTACATCCAAATCGGATGAATGTTGATGAAATTACAGCAGTTTTTGTGTTATATTGTGTATATGTTTTGAAACAGTGAGCGAAACCAGAAGCTGCAGCAGGAGAAAATTAAGCAGGTGATGACATGCTTTAACATGGATTGAGAAAAAAAACTATACTTGGTAGTGATGAAATGCACTTTGTACATAGGCTAGCTAGTTTATATAT
>JAOUWY010017535.1:0-15388 GCA_025728095.1 Prietella phreatophila | reverse complement strand
CATGTAAAACGGGAACATGACAGGAGTATTCTAAATGCGACTCATGTAAACACCTTAATCACATTATTACCTTACTTGGATTAAGCTCAATAATTAGATTATTGCTGTCCATGTAAACGTAGTCAGTGTGTAGAGAGAAACCTCCGCTTCTTATTCAGCTTCAATCCAGATGCATCAGCGGTTGAGTTAATTCCACACACAACGTCATTCTCAGGTTGTTTTTCAGCGTTCGCAGTCGGCCCCGCCCACAGAAACTCGATGAGACAGGAAAGCAACCAGGACACTAGGGTTCGCAACTTTTTCTTTTATTTTTTTTTTCTGGCATGTAAAGTACAAATAATTAAATAATTCCATGAAAAAGTCCTCAAGCATTTTCAGCTGTAATCCCAGTAATAAATATCCTAAACTAAACAGAGATATATTTTGTTTTTTTTCCTTTGTTACATTGTTGGTTGGTTGGTTGGTTGGTTGTGGTTGGAACGAATGAGATTTGACACTTTTTTGCCCTCAAACGTTGATGTCCGTCGGAGGCTTTTGTGGTTATTCCGTTATTGTTTTTGTATTATTGTACCGTGAGAAATGGTGTAAGAAGAACATCGCTAAGTAACTCTGCATCCCTTTCTAAATTAATCGATACACAAATACAATTGGTTGAGAAATAGAGGAACCACTGATGACCCCCTCCCTACCCCCATCCCCTCGCCTCTCTATCGCTGCCTGCTCCTGGAGCTTCACGGCTAAACAATCTGAAAAGAGAGGTTCCGGGACAGTCCGCGCAAATACAGCTCCATTGTCTATTTATCTCCTCCTTCCACTTCCTCTTATTCTTTCTTTCTGTCTTTCCTCCAGACTCTCATTCCCTCTTCCTTCACTTTCATGGGGGTCTGAACGTGGCTGGATAAAACAAGACTGTGATTTTTAGATCAAATAATCAAAAGGTTTTCATTTTAACAAGACAAACGGAACACAGGCAGTAAAGGCATAACATCTAGAACACAGCATGTATGTTTACACGTTCAGTTAGTTTAATATAGCAGTGCATTTTTTTTGCCTATGGAGAACTTTTTCCAAATTGTAATTCTAAAGCTGTTTTTTTTTTCAATTCTATTTGTTCCCTTTTTAGAAAGAAAGGAAAACAAAAAACAAACAAACAAAAAACGGTGTATCCACATTTGGCAAAATTAAAGTTCTTTTAAACTTGCAAATATGAAATAAACCATAAATATACACAAAACGTACTTTTTATACAAGGCAATAATAATAATCATAATAATGAGAATAAATAGTTTTTAAGTTAACAATAAGTTAAAACTACAAGCTTAAAGTCGCCCAAATAATACAAGTTCGTTGGCGCTATATTGAATTTTTTTTTTTTACTGTTTAAATTATTCATGTTGCAACAAAAGCTACCACAGACTTTTACAAACACAACTGAGCACAGTTTGATTGAAATAATAATAATAATAATAATAATAATAATAATAATAAAAACAAAACAAACCTAACTAATTCTAAAACCTGCATACACTGTAGGAACAGCAACTAATTTTTTTAAATAATGGAAAAAATAGAATAAAATTGTACCCAATAAGCAACCAAAAGAAATATTCAACCCATGTATGTTCTCTATGGCAACGTCAACGACACGAATACACTAATTAACATGTGATTCTGATATGTAAAATAAATCAGTAAATTACAGGGAAAAAAACCAACGATATTTTTGAATTCGACATGGGCTAAAACTGATGAAATATTAGACAGTATTCCTTTCACGGTCTTTAGAGACTGGCTCTTTTTACGTACCACATCTGGCTTGTTTGCTTTACCATGCATGGTCAGAGCACTACTGGGGGGGGGGGGCTAAGGAAGGGACAATCAGAGATCAGAGCTCTTGGTGTTTTTGTTCGATTCCTTTCATGAATCTGTTAACACTTGTGTTTTGTTTAGGTTTTTTTTTTTTTGTCGTTTATCGCATTTGATCCTTTCACTGTTCTGCAAACCACTTCAATGTGATGTTTAATTTCTTTTTTAAAAAATATATATATATCTTTTGTTCTCAGTCAATATAAAAACGAAGCACATTGCACTTACTGTTCCATAGGAAAAAAAATTTCTTTTTTTTTTTTTTTTTTTTTTTTTTAAACAATTTCTTGTATTTTGTTGCTCAAGCGGTGCAGTAGGTGTGATTCTGCCATTGTCTCTGGCTCTCTCTACTGTAGTTTTGGGGAGAGGGTCTCTGGATTTACTGTGTGTGAGTATGTGTGTGTGGGGGGGGGGGGTGTTTGTGTGCTCGCTAAGGTCTCTTTTTTTCTGTGCCAGAACCTTCTCCAGCTACTTTCTCGAAAGAACGTTACAAAAATTGCCCTGGTTGCCCCTCACCTCCCTGCCTCACCCTCTACATGTGGAAGGTGGTCAAAAACCTCATAAGGCAGGTTACTAAGGCTTGAGATATTATTTTAAGCTAATCATGCCTTTCATTGGCACCTCACTAATTAACAGAGCGGGCAAAATTGGCCGGGGTGTGTGTGTGTGCGCGCGCACATGATAGCTGTGAAAGCAATATAAAAGCCTTGCAGTAATTGAATAATATGTGAAATGTGCCATGGGGTGGATTTCCGAGAGAGAGAGAGAGAGAGAGAGACGTGGACGTCAGTGATGAAATGATGCAAGGATATACATTTAGGTTTGGAGAGAATGTGATCCATAACAAAGCTGTCAGTCAGTCAGTCAGTCAGTCAGTCCATGCCAAGTTGTTAGTAAAGCGCAAAATGAGCCGTGAAGGTTACAGGTCATCTTTTCCAAAATGGAAAAGATGCGAGGTTTCCGTTCCGATACGTTCCGAAGCCGGTCAGATCGTGGAGGGGGCAACGAACCAACTTCAAACAAATTCAGTACTTCTCTGATGCGTAGAGGCCCTCCAGACCTGGAGTCTAAACCAAGTGCTTAGAAGGATGAAGAATATAGGTATAGCAGGCCATGAATATGTCCTGTTGTCATGATCGGATGGTGATATGATGTACTGGAGGATATGACTAACCAGTTGTAAGCTAGTGTGTCGCGTGTATAAATAGAATGAACTGTGCGGCTGGAATGGATCCCGAATTTAACTACGTTCTTTGGTGCATTGAGCATGGTGAGCATGGGCGAGAGATTAGCTTCGAGTCTAATCTGCCACTAAATCAATCAATAAAACGATGAGAAGCTTGGATATAAACGTGCCAGTATCAGTTTGCAGATATCGAGGCTTTGTGGAACAGATGACAGACAGCTAGTTAAGTGTCCCTGGTTCTATACCGTGTGGTTTCACTGCACCGCCACTGAAGCAACTTCAGAGAAAATGCCACTGCTTTTATTCCTAATGCGCACGTTTATCCGTCTCGTGATTGGTTTATATTCTCTTCTTTTTTTTTAAAGCGTAATGCGAGCTTGCTTGCTTTTTTGTTGCGGCTGTTGTCATTTTATATCCTTTTCGAACTACGTCATGGTTTGACTGCACATACTGTACGTTTATAAGTCCCCAGCACTCCAGTGCCCTCCCATACACCGCAGAAAGTCCGGTGCGCTCTCCCCTAAGAGCTGAGAAGTCGGAGAAAAGAAAAGCCATGCGGTGTCGTCCCAAAGGACTCCACACTTTAAGAATCTGTAAAAATGTTTGCACAAGGTCTTTGTGGTATTTTTGTCTTTTTCTTCTGTAGGTATAAAAATATATTCATCTCTAATGTAATCCATAGTTTCAAAGAGATCATCGTCCTCTTTGGCTAACACAGCGTTTATCAAGAAAAAGCAAAATGTCATTCGGTTTAAATGCATGTTTTTAAACCCTCCTTGTTCATGTTAAATTCTCATCTGGTCATGTATTTAATTTTTCTTTACAGCAACCTCTCTCTCTCTCTCTCCCTCTCTCTCTCTCTCTCTCTCTGGAACAGTTTTGTTTTCATGGGCGTTCGACTTTCTGTTCGCAATGTGGGCATCATCGTTCACTGCATCTTTGTAAAGGGGGTTTTAGTAAATATCCAGTGGAGGTGAATGAAGTGCTGATCAGGTGGCCTCACCTTAAAGCTGATCAGTTTGACTGACAGGGTGCGTTGATCCATGCGGAGAGAGGGTAGCAGCTACGAAACCCATCTCTCCATAATTCTCCTAACATCAGATTTTTAGATCTTTTTTTTTTTAAACGTCCTTTATGCAAACAGACGCTGATTCAGCCTCATGGTTCACCCATCGCAGGAAATCAGATTTCGCTTCTGATGTTCAAGTTTTGCAATTTGCTTCTCAAGCTTGGTTATAGTGCAAAGTGGTTTTGTTCCCCAGACGTACCCCTTGCCGATTTGGTAATAATTACGCACACGCTGTCGCCGTGTAAACACGGCCAAACTGCTCCCCATGCCAGCTGGTCTAAACTATAGAAACTAGAGTGGACAAATGCAGGGACGGCCTAGGTGAATGTGTGATCTGGGCTGTTTGTTAGTGTGTGTGTGTGTGTGTGTGTGTGGTGTTTGTTTGTTTGTTTTTGTTTTCTTTCCCGCTTGTATCTGTGACTGCGTTTATGATGTCTTGTTGTGTGTTTAGTGAAGTGACTGTGTGACCTTCTAATATACCTCAGCCTTGTGGGTGCTGTTATGCCCATGATTAAACTGGCTGTTGGATTGGACCTTGAGATCGGGGTCGGTACAGCGCCGTAAGCTAGAATGCAACTATAGGTGAAGCCAGGAAACCGTAATAAAAGTTCTAGAAAATGCTTACATACTTGGCTATTATAACCACCTTAAATATTGAATATATAGGTATATCATAATATATATGAGAGAACACTGTTTTTATTCTTTTTTTTTCCTCTTAAATCTAAAAAAAATCCACTGATTCAAAATGCCCAAGTGTTAAAAAAAAAAAAAAAGTGACTACATGCTCTCCATAAATACAGGAGAGATACTGGGGCAAGAATTTGGGTAAGTTGCAGAGATATTTTATATATATATATATATATATATATATATCTCTCAGTTTTCAATTCAGTGATTCTTCTAATTTGCCTGAATTAAACCGAAGCACTTAGCACACATTCTGCGTCACATTCATTAAAACCGTGTCCCATGCACAACAGTCCCCTCCCACTCACCGAGTACCCACTTCTAGTCATTCAATCCAGGCAAATGTAGGGAAGGATTCACATGTGATGTAAAGAGGAACCAAAAATGTTTGGGTGTTTGTCATTTTTGGAGACTCTGGCTAAATGTGTGTTTGTGTGTTGTATATGTGCATGTAATGTGTGTGTGTGTGTGAGAGATAAATGTGTGTGAAAGAGAGACTAGGTCCAGGCCCATGTAGAGTGAATGTGCGGAGAAGCTTAGTGCCCCCTCCCCCTTTTAGGTTAAAAGGGGGGTGGTAACGGCCAGGCCGCACCTCTCTTCCTTAAGCCTTGTGCTGCTTGCTGGTCTTGAAGGAGACCTGCAGCACACGGTCACCAAGGCGGTAGCCGTTAAGGCTGGCAATGGCCATAGCCGCCTCATCGTAGTTGGTCATGGTGACGAAGCCAAAGCCCTTGCATTTGTTGGTAGTGAAGTCGCGGATGACCTTGACATTGGTGACTGCACCGAACGGCCCAAACAGCTGCCACAGAACACTCTCATCAGCCTCTGGAGAGAGGTTGTAGACAAAGATGCACCAGCCGGCACCAGTGGGGCCCGTCAAGTTTACGCCCGCCAGCGTGGTCATGCTGTCGATGGTGATGGGGGAGAACCTGGGGAAGAGAGATGGACAACTACCATGGGTGTCATTCTGAAGTTCCATGCCGCATGCAGTTCACTACTCTCATACTCGTGCTCTTTTGTGCTCTTTTTGATATCTACGCCTTCAGGGCTCGACAGCCGATCCTCATCTCCACTACCAGCTAGGAAAATAAAAAATAGAGAAAGGAAAAAAAAAAAAGGAACACTGCTTTGCTCTCTAAAACATGTTAGCCCACATTCTCTGAGTATTTTAGTCATATTCCCTGGTGAGCAAAGCCTCTGTAGAAACAGGACACAGGAATTACAATGTTCAACTGAAATCTCACGATACTGAGCAAAACACAGAAACCTAGAGAGGGGTGAAAGCAAACAAGAAATAAATCAACAAAACTGGAGCCAACAGAAGAGACGCAAACGGAATCTGGTATGTCCATGCTGGTGGAAAAAAATGGACATTAAAGCAACTGAAAAGAAATTAAATGTTAGTCCAATAAAAAAATACGTGTGTATGTGTGATGTATATAATGTCAATATATCATACATACACACAAAATCAGTTCAATCGAGTAATCAACCAAATGAACAAAACAATTCAACAAAGCCATTCCAGAATGTCCTGCTGTGCCACAATATATATTTTCACTTGGCCCTTATTCTTTATAAATGAATCTTATGGTGGCTATGAAGTGCGATTTCTTTTTTTTTCTTTTTCTTTTTTTTTGCATTGCAAATCACCTAATTCGAGCTTAATTCAGCAGGGGGCATTCCGGCCACTTTGTTTGAGGTTGTTGTAGGCATGGATGCTTTTCAAAAAGACACCTCTTTTGGAAATTACCTCTTGACTCCGTAGGTGGCGTTTAGTAAATTGTCGAGTCTGCAATGCAAGAGGGAGAGTGAAGTAGGTGGACACATTAGTGGCAGGATCTGACAAACCAGAGAGAACAGGGTTTTCATTTAACATGCAGCCTGTGCAGCCACTAGAGGGAGCACTACATAGCTCTCAACCTGGAGCCACACAGGACTCGTCCACCGACTTCCAGGGCCCCCAGGTGACTGACTGAACGCACTGCATGTTTCATGTTGGATAAAATGTTTATTAAAATATTGCTGTCAATGTAAATAGTTTTGATGGTCATGTTGCATAATTTTTCCCTCTAATGGCGTGGCAGCACTGCATTTTAAATAAAATGCCAGCAGAGAGGAACAGAGAGAGGTAATAGGTGGCGAGCAGTACCTGAACCGCTGAGTCTGGTGGTGCAGGGGTCCTGTATAACGCCGAGCGGCGGTCTGGTAGAGCTGGGTGAGCAGCGCCTGGCCTGTCTTCTGGCTTGGGTTGTTGGCAAACTTGACAGTGATTGGCTCGGCAGCACCCAGGGGCTTCTGGCCATTCAGGCCCTTGATGGCCTCCTCGGCCTCGTTTCTCTTGTCAAAACGTATGAAGCCCACTCCTCGTGATATGCCTGTGCCCAAAGTAGAGCGCAATATTAGCATCAGTTACAGCATACGAGTTCTTCACATAAAGCAAATTCAAAACCTTTTGACCATAATTTCACGTATACAGTTTTAATTCAACCCCAGTAGATGTCTTTTATGACTATCCATGCATTGTTTGAAAGGTTATTGTGTAATCTCTATGTAGTAAAGCGAAGGTTGTACCTGTGACCTGGTCCACCAGGATGCGGGAGGTGATGATACGGCCGTATTGGGAGAACAGCTGCTCCATGTCCTTCTGGCTCATGGTTTTAGGTAGTCCACTAACATAGAGGTTAGCATCACGGATGGAGGCTGAACTGGGTCTGGCGTAGGACACCTAAACCGCAACACATTTAAACAGTGCTCAGGTTGTGGGTGGACAATTCAAATACCAAATGATACGAGTTCTCCTCCCAGTGTGATTTCTGGCTGTACACAAAATAGGTACGCGTGTGTTCGCTCCTGGGTTCAGACGGGTTCCTTTTCTTTCTCATCCTTGCTTTCTTCAGATCCAGTGCTCTTAAGCAAGCACGCTCTAGTACCCTTATTAAGCACTCCAGCTGGATGCTTTCTGAAGTCAGTCCCTCTGGTGTCTTCAAATCCATTCCTGTATTTACAGAAATTTAAACTCCACCTTTTATTCCTTGAGCTCAGCTCTCCCCACTCAAGCACCCGAGGAGAATTTCCCATTTTCCAACATTTCACAACATCTTTAGCAGTTTTTGGCGTCTAAAGATATATAAATAATTGTGCTTTAGAATTTGTATTTGTAATAATTTTTCCGTGTATGTTGTCTCCCAGAACAGAGTTTGCTGTCGAATTTTTTCGGCTTGTAAAATATTCAGTGAGAAAGGGGAAAAAACCAGTGCCGTGGCGGGCATTTGTGAGCATGGTTTGGTTCCACTTGTCCCCTTCCTGCTAAGGGTCACTGTAAATCAATACAAGCTTATTCTGACTGATACGAATGATGTCGATCGTATGATTCACCATGGCCTTCGCGGTATCTCGTCACCCAGATATTTTTTGCAACCCAGGCACTCTGACATTTTAGACCGTGCCCACGAACCACCATCAACAGTTGAGGGAACGTCTTTTGGAAGAACGGTGTCCATCCCTCTGGTACCTGTTCTGGAAACTTCTAGAAGGCGAAAGCTGTTCCGACAGCTGAGCTGAAATCGTTTCCTTTAATATGTCTTGAGTCGGTATTTATTTAAGAATTTGGGGCTGACTGAGAATGACTGTGATTGATGGTAGCACTGGGAGTGTGTGTGTTTTCGTGTGATAGAGACATCGCCCCCCTCCCTTCTTTGTCTTCTCCCTCTAGGGGAAATTGCTCCTCTGGCAACCAACAAACCAAGTAAACAGCTTACAATATGTCCAGCATCCCTGAAAGCTCACAAACTCTGCTCCTGTCCAAGCAAAACGACTCCGTAAGGCCAACATTTCCAGGTCTAGACTTATAATCCGTTATTTAAATGACTCCACAACGGTTTGTACTGTCCAGCTTGAGCCTACAATATTATTAAACGTATATATTTTGAGGTTTTTTTTTGTTTTTTAAAGACATCTTTTAAACTGTTCTCTTTTGTGGCGATACACAGTGTTTTGGACTTTCTTTTCTTTTTCCATTGTTCTTTGTATAGCTCTTTATTTCCTTATATTCCCCTCAATGTCTTTATATCCTTTATGTTCTCACATGTGTGCTGTAGAACACTACGGCTAATTGCTAGCTGGGTCTGAATGGCGTAGGCTCCATGTCTGCATCATCTGTGCATGTATACGTGTTGGGGGTGAGTATGACTAAGCAGCTGTATTGTTGGGGTCCAGGGTGTTATTGTTCAGCGAGTGGGTGAGTGTACGGTAGAGATTGGACTGCCAGCTGGAAGGGCAGGGCTGGGGTGTTTTTTTTAATTTTTTTATTAGAAGACCGGATTCTGCCCTATAATTAACCCTCTCCCTATCTCTCCCACACTACAGATGGTGCCTGCAGTCCATATGGCCTCTAATCCTGTCATTGGCATTCTTCTCGCAACGCTGCGTCCTCTAGCCTTTGCTCCTGCACCTCCTTTCCCTCCTCGTTTCCCTCCTCCCAAGTCCTCTCATCTCTCTAACAATGCCTTTTTGACATGGAAAAAATGACATTTGCTCAGCTTAAGGATTTGGACGCAGCGTGCACATAAATGATGAATGCCTGCTAACACTGTTGAGAAGGCCAGCACAGGGGGAGGGGTGGGGAAGCACTGGATATTTAAAATCTTTATAATATTTATTTTGAGAATTTACAATTATATATATTTGAAATAAAGATACAATTTCGAACATCCTCCTGGAGGAGGCTGTTAGCGTGACATGATAATATATACAACTGTGTTTGTACGTGAGCAAGTAGAATGAATGTAAATAGGATGAAACATTTAAATGAGATATATGGAAATATGTTAAATGTTGTTTGTGGTTTTTTTCCCCCAGAAAGCTTTTCTTCAGCTAATCATCTTTGGTTTGTACTTTTGTCACTATCTTTGATAGGCTATGATCAGGTGGGGTTAAACCAGGCTGAATTATTTTATTTCTTACTCCTCAACCCCTACTTCCCTGAGTCCGAACCCCTTCCCCATTCCCTGCTGAATTCGGAGACAAAGAAGGCCCTAATTAGCCAAGATTGGAGGCAGATGGGGCTCCTGCACTGATTCAGCACCCCCACCCCTCAAATGCCATGTACTGCACCTCTTTAATTACATTTCCATCACAATCACCTTTGCACACAGCCCCCTTACTTTCTGACCTCTGCTTTTGCCTCACCCTCTTTCTTTTCTTCTGCTCCCTTTGTGCTTGCTGTTGCCTTCTCTGCCCTCGGTCCCACCCTCTCTCCTCCCTTCCCTCTGTACCGTCTGTCACTTCCTCGCGTGCCCTTCTTTTGTCCTGCGGCTCACTTGTCAGCAGGATGATGCAAGAGCCTGGGGTCAAGGTGCTCTTACCTTGATTGTTTTTGTTTGCAGTTTGAGACCGTTGAGCGTGTTGATGGCCTTGTCGGCATCGTTAGGGTCAACGTAGTTTACGAAGCCATAGCCCAAACTCTGACCTGTAAACATAGCAGAAAACCATGAGCTACAGCCTGAGAAGAGGGACGGCGCATCGTAATAATCTGCAATAATTATGCCATTAATTTTAATGTCAAATAAGTGTAGCGTGTCCCTTAAAATAAGTTCAATAACCAACACAGACTCTCAGAAAAGCTTGCAGCTTAATTAGAAGTTCCTCTTTGGGATCTTTCTTTGCTTAATTGAAAGAAGCCCTGTCTTTGTTTGCAGGATTCTACATAGAACCGTTAAGAGTTTCTTGAGAGGAATGCTTTATGGCTATAGATTGAACCGTATTTCTCGAAGAATGTGGAAATAACTTTATTTAAGTGTTGGTTTTTTTTGTTGTTTTTTTACAATATGTAAAGCTAAGAGTTAATAAGTCATTTAATAAGTCTCTTTAAAAAAAAAAATCTTTCATCAAATCTCGCACTCAAGGATCTAGCGAGCCTCAGACTGGTGTAAGGCTTGAGTTACCTGTGATTTTGTCTCTGACCAGCTTGCAGGACTCAATCTCTCCGATGCTGCCGAACAGGCTCTTGAACTCCTCCTGCGTCATATTCTGAGGCAGGTAGTTGACAATCAGGTTGGTCTTGCTGTCGTCTGTGGCACCGTTGGTGCTGATGACCGGGCCGTTAGGCATGCTGGTTCCGCTCGGACCATTGGACACCTGAGTTTCCATGGTGCTGATTATCTGTGGAGAGAAATCTGAGGGGTCAGACAATGTATTTTGTGTGACTTTGTAGGTCCTTGCTACTGTCATCATGTGAACCATGGAGAAACTTAAGTTCAGGGTTCAAATTGCTCTTTATATGTATTTATATGTATAATTTTTTTTCTTTCTCTCTGTCCTCATTCATTTTCCCCTTTCATTTTCTCTCTCTCTCTCTCTCTCTTCCTCTCTTCTCTAGACAGGGTGGAACAATATTACATTAGTAGTCAGACGTCTGACTGATGAAGGGTAAGTTAAAGTGACATCCTGCACTGTAGGCTTTGCCGAAGTTTGAGCTGCCAGTAGCAAACATATTGTGTGCGATGGAAGTGTGCCATTATTTTTGTGTGCGTATGTACGCATGTCTACTGTGGTTTGTCTGTTGCTCTGGACTACAGCATGTTGCTTAATTTAGCCTATGGGGAGTTTTGAAAGAACAGATGTAGCCTGTGCTGGTCAGTCTTGATCCTTTTTATTTGCTTCGTTCTATTGCTTTGCCACGGTGTCCTGTATGTCAAGGTGTTCTATTGGTGATTTTTCTTCCTATACCGGTGCAACATTATGAAGTATCGTTCTCAAGAGTGATTTGCTTAAGAGAATTGAATTGTCATGCGGTCAGTGAACCTGTGGATCCTTGATAGGATAAGAATAACCCCTGGGGTGGAACTGGGAGGCGCGCACACCTAATTAACGCTGCACCTTTAATCTGTAATCTGTACGATCATCTCACACCAACAGGTAGAATCATTCACTAATCATTAAACCCTTTTAGATAACATGTCTTCAGTTTAAAAATCTAACTGTACATCAGAATGAACTGCAATCAGACTCTCCAGCTACATCTTTAGACCACCACCTCTCAGCCTGCATGTCTTTCTTTTTTTCTTTTCTTTTTTTCTTCTCTCCACTGAAGGTGTGGCCCTTGTTTTTTCCCTTTCCATTTTCCTCTAATCCATCTCTAACGCTCTTCTCCCCCATGGAATAATTTCTTCTCGACTTGAGCCTTACCTCTACTCAGGTTGCCCAGGTAACAGCTGCTTGACAACAGTTGCTATTGGCTGGCTTCCTGACTTTTAGCAGTGTGTTTGTGTGAATTAATGTATATTTTTCACGTGTTTTTAATGCATGTGCGTCGCAGAAGAGGGATGCAAATGAGCGTCGGTTATGCCCGTTTAAGATCATTATGTTCATTATGGATAAATGAAGTGAACCTTCTGTCTCTGACAACAACAACAATAAAAAAACAGATCTCATAAGGCAAATGAACCCTGGCAAGAAGAACCCATCAGCAAGGCAGTGGGTTAATCAAGCCTGAAATAAAACCCTGCAAACCTAGAAAAAGGCATAACTGCTATCTCGACATGATAAAAGTATCTTGCCAACCTTTATATTTCACCGTTTCCTGTTGAAAGTTGTTTTTTTTTATGCTAGCAGACACACTCCTACATTCACACAGCTACAGCACTGGAACGAGTTTGGACTAGACTTAAGCGAACCTTCTCGTGGCAGGCGCCAATCCCTGGCAACAAACGTGAAAAATGCTGCGTAACGTGCAGGCAGCTCTTCCTGCCCTTAGGCCCCTGCTATTGTGAAAACAAACCAGAGGAAGAAGATCTTTTTTATCCACAAATGCCTGATTCACACAGACAAACCAGTAACCGCCATTCCCACCAGTCTTACCTGCAGCTTCATGAGATCATGACCTCGTACTAGCCAAACACGTCTTACACACACACACACCGTGAACAGGCTTCACCTCTCTTCCCTTGGCTTGTAGGTTTCTATTTCCTGGACAGAGAAAGACCACACCGACCCAGCCTGCTTGCCTTGCCACATGACGACCTCACACCTTTCAAAACCATAACATCACTGTAGACTTTTAGACAAAAAGCGTCACATGAAGTCTTGGGTGAAAAATATACACTATAGCCGAAGCAGTCTTTACTTCCAGGAAGCCATTTTCTGGAAATAACTCCAGCTTCCTAAGTACAGTGCTGTGAGACTTGACAGCTTTTGCTGACCAACCAGATTTAGACGTTTTTTGTTGTTGTTTTTAGTCATTAAGTAGCCCGGACATTAAGTATGTGCTGAAAATATGGTTTAATAAAACAACACCACTGTCTGGGTCAGCCCTTTACTGACGGAGACTGAAAAAGCGAACGCTTGGATTGCTATAACAGGCCGTCTCAGTAACTGCGATTACAGGATTATTCTAAACAAAAGGCATTAGCCACGTTCTCACTTCAGTTTAGAGGATCACAGTGGCAGCTGGAGAGCTACAGGACACCAAGCGAAATGCTTCATCTTTATCAAATACCACACAGATTGGCCTGCTTTTTTACGTTTCATCCGATCAGATCAACAAACGCTTGTGTCTTATTACATCAACGTATTCCAAGATTTCCACCATGCAGCCTGTATACCGTTACACTTGCCATTTTTTGCAGCCAAGCGAAAACCTAATGCGATTTCCCGCAGTATGATGGAACACAAAACAGACATGTTGGGGGGAAAACGGAGAGGTGGTGGGGAGGAAACTGTGTAGTGGGTTCTGTTTGTGTCCTGTCTCTATCCAGAGTGCTGAAACAGACTCGGCTCGGAGGCTCTGCATGCTCAGAGCCCTATTTAAAAAAATAAAAATAAAAAACAACAGCCTTCATAAAAATAAATAACAAAATATATATAAATATAAAGATCCGCCTTCACTGCTTAATTTAGTCTGTCTACCGGAATCGCTTAAATCGTTATGCTCTCTCCGCTTTGATTGAACAAGGATCTGTTCGCTCTTTAGGCATTCATAAAAAGCCAGCCTGAATAAACGTATTGACACGCACGAACAAAAGAGCCACCCGTTCCTCCTCGCGCACGCAGGCCGCGGCATCGCTATGAATATTAATGTAAACACTAGCGCTTTGTGCTGCGGGCCTCTCTGGGAACAATGAGCGCCAACAACTTTACCAATTTATTTTGACCGTTTTATCCCCGGCACAACAGCCTCGACCACGGCCGTGTGAATATTCAAAAAGAAAAAAAAAGAACAATCTGATACATGTCTCAGGTTTTCCTAAACAGGAATAGGCCTAGCACCATCACAAAGGCTGATCGGACTGAAACGATGTGCGTTTTGTGCGTCATGTCCCCTGTCGTGTTGACATCGGCTTCTGGATCGGTGTCCGTCCTCCATTTTCCACCTCAGCATCTAGTTTGGCCGTGATGAGCTTATTCTGAGCTTCTGTCCTGGCAGTGGGTTGTGCTGTGCTTCACTTACTACGTCCTTGTCCTTGAATTGTGTAAGAGAAGGTTATCTGACTCGACGCTTTTTGTTTGCTTGGCGCTGCGGTATATAGGCTACAGAGAGCTTACTGAGGACCGTGGAGCTCTAAACGTCTTCATCATTCCTCTGGACACGCTCAGTGACGGGTTTCAACGGCTGGATATATATGGAAAGCGTTTGTTTGTTTAAATCAGGGGCATTTCTGTAAATCGACAAGAGTTCTTTGTTTGAGGTTAGGTCTCAGCACATTGACCCCCACCAGCAGGTTAGGCTCACTGGGGAGGCACTGGGGTGGCTGAGGCCCACCCTGTTAACATGCAGACACCTCGATAAATAGGTTGTGCAAAACCAGGCCACGTGTCATTATCTCTCAATCAGGCAGAAATGAGAATATCCTAGATGGTTTTTGTTTTATTTTCACAAATGTCTACAGTGTTATTTAAGCTCTGCACAGCCCCTAGTGTCTTTGTTTCTGTGTTAAATACAGTCAGGTTGTGACTGTGACGCTGCGACGGGTGAAGCCGGAACACCGGATAAGATCAAACTGAGCGTGCATCATGTATGAGATCAGATCACAGGCGATATCTGCTCAGTCAGGACTGAGATTTGTGTGGTGCTGCCAGCGCGTGCCGTCGCCTTCGAGAGAATGAAGCCACGCCCAAAATGCTCGCACTCGTGCGAGGCCTGTCCTTACTGCACACATTTCTCATTCCAATCAGTCCCCCGTTAAAAGCTTTAGAATTCTGAAGCCGTTCCCACTCGTCTCATGGGCCCTGGATATTGTTTGTGCATCACAACAAAAAGAGGCCCTTTAGGAATTTCTAAACGTCTGATTCGATCCGACTCGACTTGATGCGTAAAAAAACCCTCCTTTCCCCCGAGTGACTCGACCCTTTTCTTTACACCTCTCTCTCTCCCCCTCCCCCTCTCTGGTCAACGAATGCACACAATTTCTGTTTTGTCTCATAAATGTCCTGCTCTTGCTCTGAGAAATGCAGCACTGTGTGGCCTCACAGCCTCCCAGTGCCCTTCTGCCTTTTCAGTACCTCTCTCTCTCTCTCTCTCTCTCTCTCTCTCTCTCTCTCTCTCTCTCTCTCTCTCTCTCTCTCTCTCTCTATATCTC
>JAOUWY010010229.1:0-15838 GCA_025728095.1 Prietella phreatophila | reverse complement strand
GTCCATCACAGGGCACAATCATAGACACACTCACCCACCCAATCATACACTACGGACACTTTAGACATGTCCATCAGCCTACCATGCATGTCTTTGGACTGGGGGACGAAACCGGAGTACCCGGAGGAAACCCCTGCAGCACGGAGAGAACATGCAAACGCTGCACACACATGGACCCCGGACCCTGGAGGTGTGAGGCTAACCTGCTAACCACTAAGCCACTGTGTGCCCCTAAAGAATGTTTTTCACCCAAATGCTAACTAAATACAACTGCTGGTATTATTTTATCCATAACAATTAAGAGCATAGAACTATTATATGTGGATTAGACAATAGTGTCATTATGCACAAATCATTTTTCATCCTACATCTTAAATAATTTTTCATTTTACATAAATGCTTTTATGCTACATCATTTTAAAGCATATTTCACCCAAAAATGCAATCTGCTTTATTACCCAGTTAAAAACAATTGCTTGTTTATTTGGGCTGATCTAGATGCTATTTAAAAACTGCTGAGAGTGCTACTCAAGAAAAACCTGTCAACTTGAACTACACACAATATCAATAATCTGAATGAGCTGTCCAGTATCTTTAACACCTGCATATCAGGATCTAAATATAGATGAGACTGCCAGTATTTATGACAAACCTTTTAAAGTTATGTCCTCTTATCAACCAGTTGCTATATCTGAAATTAACAGCTTTATCTATTAATTTTAGGTGCAAACCGGTCAGTTTCCTTTACTTTAGAACATTAGGTTGCAGTGACACAACTGTTCTTCCAAAACAATTAATAATAAACTAAAATAATAAATAATATTGTCACTGATAATATAATGTTTATAATCTTTAGTGGGTTACTTTAGCACAGAATGTCATACCTCTGTCGTGTTTGTAATAATATATGCAAAAAATGCAAATATGTTTGTAGATAATCATTAGATGTACAGTTGTGATCACATTTTTGATATACTGTAATTCCCAGATAGACATGCTATGCTTCCCTTCTACCACTATCACTTGTTCAGCATAGCCTAATTCAATTCCTTTCAAATGAGTTTGTATAGAGCCTGTTCTTTATGACTATTGTTTGCGTATGGAGTATGCCATAACAGAGAGGGATCACTCCACTACTCTTGGTTCATTTTCTGGAAACATGTAGCTAGTTAGTGTTAATGAGAGTACAGTAATCCATATAACATTGGATTAAATATTATAATTCTTGTCATCAATACTTATTTGATATTGGCTGGCAGTAGCTATTAAGTTAAAAACCTGAGATCAGATCTCATGCTCCATTGAAACAGTTACCACTTTTTGATAATTCACTACTTTTGCATTGATTGAACAGAAAATATACATAAAATAACACCATCACTCCTGACCAGCCTCTTAACTTAACCCACGAGGTAATCAACAACAATAGCAACAATAATATCAACAACAACAACAACAAAAAAACGAGCTGCCCACTATGTATCTTTACATTTCTGCAAGTTTGGATGTCAACAACATTGTATTTCCATTTTCACATGCTACAAACAAATGAGTATCTATAATCTTGTAAACATTTCACACTCATAAACAGTGATAAATATTGATGTTGCCATGGATGTTGGATAGCCTTGTTTTTATCACTAGAAGAATGCATCCTTTGTAGCTGCAGTGTGATACTGTTATTCCCAGAAAGCTCTCATTTCTCTTAGAGAAATGTGCACTAATACACATTCGACACTAATTTGTTCAATTCAAAAATAACATTTAACTGGTTGTATGAAAAGAGAAAAGCATTGGTGTAGTGTGACAATACGTGCTACTTTGTAAAAAAATAATAATAATTAAGCTTGTTACTGGAAAAGCTACATTATTGTGAAACTACAAAATTATGTAGCTAACTATTCCTCAACACTGCTCTTCTGTGTGACACAAGAAAGTGGCATTAAAAATCATTCCATATATATGTAACTTAAAACATTCAATATACAGTACATGTTGGTTACATGTAACTTTCAGTAATTGTGTAATGTAATTTAAGAATTCTCACCTGGGAGAGTGTTGAGATGGATAGGGGAAAGGTGTTTTGGGGGTCTTTTTATGTTTTGGAGTGAGAGGTGCACCAGGAGAAAAAATCAAATCTACTCTGTAAAGAAAGAAAAACAAAGCACAGATTTAGTTTGAGGTCAATGCAATACAGGTCTCTGTCCACCCCACAGAGATAGTAAGAAGTGTGATGTAGTAATAAGTAATAAGGGCTGTTTGCACACTCCAGAAATTGTGTGTGTGTGTGTGTGTGTGTGTGTGTGTACCTTGATTGGAGGTATTTGATCCTGCAAAGCATGTCCAGGTGTCCTGCAGAGTACTGCTCTATCACATCCTTTACATCATATGGCCTCAGGGTCTCCTTAAAATGCTTTTTATTCAACAGGAATATCAGAATCCTAATAACACAAACAAGGCTCTCACAGATCTTATTTACGTCGTGCACAGTATAATGCTTAAATATTTAGAAAGTTTTTAAAACACTATTGTGACTAAACAATAAAAAAGATGAATAAATAAAAGAGGACAAGATGAATAAATAAAAGCGGACCTGGATCATCTAAAATGAGAATTCATTAACTAAGATTCTGGACAATTAGCTGATTGTCATTTGCTTTTTTTCCTCCAACAAAACTGCAGTTTTTATTTAAAAGGATTACAAAAACATACTATTTCTTCTCTTCTCTTGGCTGGTGTTTAACATTTAATGACAATGGGCCATTAATAGAAGCCCATTTGCTACAAGTGATGATAGGCCTTGTAAAGAGAGATTTTAGGCAGACTGCACTTTCTTGTCATTAATCTTTGGGAGTATTTGAAACTTTTGGATATTATTAATATGAGCTTGCATGCATCCACATGCGAGTGCATGATCACAGACCCATTAGTGCAGATTGAAGCGTCATGTCACTGTGGTGATTTGTAATGGTCGAGATGTGGGGGTGAGATATTTATGGACCAGTTTTATTACTGTAGAAGGCAGAAACTTATCACCTACACTGCCTCAGCTTTACTCAACTGCAAAGGGCAATACCAGGTTAATAAAAGTTGAGAAAAAATGTCCATGTTCAATTCAATTCAATTCAATTCAATTTTATTTGTATAGCGCTTTTTACAATAGTCATTGTCTCAAAGCAGCTTTACATGAATATGTCTGTGTGTCTGTGTGCTTTCACCTTTGTATTTATGTTGGTCAACAGTAATATATGTTTGATTTCAGTGTCTATTTGTGTAAGGATATTTGCTTACCGGACTGCTCTGATGACTAATTTAAGAGTAGGAATCATCTCCTCCATCAGGATATCAGGAGGAAAGCCTTTCTCCTCAGGAGTGGGGTCTGGCAGCCCAGCCGTATCTACAAGAAAAAGCAACAGCTAATACATATGGATCTATCTAACATTTCAGAATCTATATTCATATGAAAAAGCATTTCATATTACATTTCACATTATATAAGCTATGTGTTTATGTTTAAAAGCAAACATGTTTGAAGTACCGTTTAGGGTGTAAGATGAAGCCTGATTCAATGCAACACAAATGCGATTGCTATAGTTGGTAAATGTAATATTTAAAGGGTGTATTCTTAATATTTCTTAATAATACTTAATTGTCTATAGTTTGTTGAAAAATAACAGTTTTTAATAACAGTTTCTGAAAAAGACAGCATGTGTGCCACGGGGTTGTCTTCACACTCCAGAAATGGTCTATGTGAGTGTGTGTGTGTGTGTGTGTGTATGTGTACCCTCTGAACTCTGTCTAAGAGAGTAAGCTTTCATTCTGAATGCAGTCCTGAATCTCTCTCTGTTGCTGAAGCCAGCAGGTTTTGCCTCTTTAGATGGACTCTCTTCAGCCACCTCTGCTGGTCCACCATTCCCTGCTCCACTCCCAGGATTCCCAGCAGGCATCATAAGCCAGCCTCTCACTGAAGATGGTCGTGGCGTGGGCAGCCGCACACGATCCAGCAGAGTCAGTTTCTGACTGAGACACAGGGATACAGCACGGTTTAATTCCTTATCGAACGGCCTGGTAATGTTTTGTCTGCTCCAGTCTGCTCATGAAAAGGATATGAGACAGAGAAAGTGCATATTAAATAAAAGAACAGTGACATGAAATAAGAGAAAAATCAGCATGGTAGAGAGAATTGATACCTGCAATCATAATTTTTAAGGATTTTTGCTCTTAACTGTAAACATTACCAGAATGCTGAGTGATTCTCATCTCAATAGGGTGCATAGCAACATTTTGATAGATTGCAATTGTCATTATACAACAGCGCTGGTGAAATCTCAAAGCAGATGGATAACACAGGAACCTGTATTAAGAAAGCATGTTGTGATTTAACAAAGAAAAATGTATAATTGCTGATATGATTTTTCTGTAAATACGTTTTCTGTAAATAGACATTTACACAGCATTTACAGAACGATTCTTAAGTCCAGGTGTCAGTGTTTTGTAACAGCCAGTCAGTTTTCCGACGTGGGAGAGGAGCTTGTGTCATGAAACGTAGTTGGAGGCGGATGCAGGTGCAGATCAAACTCTTTATTAAACATAAACATAAAACTCAAAGTATACGCTGTCTTCACAGGAAAACTGTAACCGGGAAACGTGGCATGACAATATCCTTCTAAGCATGAAGACAAACCATACGACCACTACAAATGCTTACAACTAATAATACCAAGCGCCATGCTCAGTAACTCAGGTGTTTAAATAATGCACTAACACAAAGCATGGACACCTGTAAAAATCAAAATAATTAAGCTACTGCTCAACCCAGAAGCGAGCGAACCAATACAAAGTCTCGTGGCTGGTCTGAAGACGAGCCACAGTGCTATCTGCTGGCCATAATGTGACAGAATCCTCCTCCAAATGGTGCTCCTCCCAGAGCACCAAGAACCCCCCTCCAATGGGGGTCCTGGGCCCTTGTTCGAATTGTCTCTCGTTGCCACTGGAAACGAGGCAGCCTCCATTGGCCAGTAGATGGGCGGAGCAGCACCCCCACCAGAGTTGAAAGTCGGGGCGCAGCCCCCAGCAGCTCTGGAATGCAAGGCACCGCCCTTGGCAGCGCAGGAATGCTGGGCGCCGCCCCCGACAGCTCGGGAACGCAGGGCACCACCCCCGGCAGCTCTGGAAGCCAGGGTGCCACCCCCGGTGGTGCTGGAATGCTGGGCGCCACCCCCAGCGGCACTGGAATGCTGGGCAGCATCCCCGGCGGGACTGGAGCTCAGGGTAGGTGCCTCAGTTGAGCAGGACTGAGGAGTGACATCCTCGGTGGAGCAGGGCAGCGGAGCGATATCCTCAGTGGAGCAGGGCAGCGGGACAACTTCTTTTGCAGAGACCTCCCTGTAGGCCTCATGCTGGAGCTCCACAGCTGAGGCCTACGGGGAGGTGATCTCAGCAATCTGCTGAGTGAGCAGCGTCAGTGCTTCGTCCAGTGTCTTCTGCCTCTCCCAGAACACTCGGTCCAACTCTGCGCTCATCTTCCACTTGATCTGCTGCTTCCGTGTTAGATGGCTCGGTGTTCTGTCACGAAACGTAGTTGGAGGTGGATGCAGGTGCAGATCAAACTCTTTATTAAACATAAACATAAAACTCAAAGTAAACGCGGTCTTCATAGGAAAACTGGAACCGGGAAACGTGGCATGACAATATCCTTCTTAGCATGAAGACAAACTATACGACTGCTACAAATGCTTACAACTAATAATACCGAGCACCATGCTCAGTAACTCTGGCGTTTAAACAATGCACTCAGACAAAGCATGGACACCTGTAACAAATCAAAGTAATTAAGCTACCACTCAACCCGGAAGTGAGCGAACCAAAACAAAGTCACGTGGCTGGTCCGAAGACGAGCCACAGTGCCATCTGCTGACCATAACGTGACAGTTTGCACTTTCAGAATAGTTCTGTAACATGACAAGCTGTGTTTTTTTTAGGTTTATGAACTTATGAACTTCAAGACAGACAAAAACAAGAGGATGGTGAGAGAAGGAATGCTATAAAGTAAGTGATAACAGGAATAACTTGTCTTGCAGACTTTCCATAACATGGAATGTAACTATGAATGATTAAAAACCATGACATTTCATTCATTAATAAATAAACAGTTTAAAGCTTTGGTAAATTGTTGTGGTATAAACAGAATTTGAAAATGGTAAAAACAGAACACACTTTGGTCCATGCTGTAATAGGAAAACCCCAGCAATTCATTTCCTATAACAGCATAACTCATCATGTGTTATTCCTTACATATGGCCAGTTAAAAGCTGTAATCTGATCCACCAAATGAATTAAGATTCTGTGATGATCTAACTTAAAATTGTCTACTGTAATTGAATAGAAAGATTTGGAGAGGAAACAAATGGCTAGTCGCTGTTATTCCACTAGAGGACAATATAGTGCAAACCTCAGGTTTATAAACTCATCTTTTGACAAAAGGATAGAAAGGAAGTAGAGTCGAAGACTATGTATGATCAGAGTGGAGATGCTATAGCTTTTACTTGATTGGTCTAGTGGTGTGATGATATTTAGTATGCACTTGGATGTTGCACTGTGTGCATCACTTCTCTTGTCTGTGTTCGCCACATAAAGTTACACTTCCCAGATCGAATTACTACAGTAGATTTAGTGACATCATAAGTGGACAGGGCAAATGATAATTTCAGGAATATAACTTTTGACAAATAGTAGAAGAATGTTAGCTATTTTCACTGGAAACACATTTTAATGGGAATGTACAAATTAAAGTGTGTGGTTCTTCGGATTCTATTTCCGCTAGAAGAGCAAAAATAAACAGAACATTTGGCAATATTGTGTCTGAAATGTCACTTACTCTATATTAATTTATTGTTTGTGTAACCAAGTGATAAATGGCCTGATTATGTTCTAAGCTAGGAAAGCTGTTATGGCATAAGTTGGCCTGGAGGTGTCAGTAAGTAGCGATGTTGGGTAATAGCGAAGAGGCCAGGCATGCGCGCACCCACTACGAAATGTTCTGTGAGAACTGCAGGAGACAAATTCGCTCTTGGGTTTGCTGGTAGATCTCACTCCATCCAGTTTGTTCATTTAAAATGTTTGGAGTTTCAACTCCTGGGAATTTAAGCTATTGTTTGGTGCAGGAGCTCATAGTTTTCCCACTGCTGTATTGTCTGTATTGTTTGTTGTAAAACTTGTTAGCTACACTGTAGTCAATTCACTTATCAGACAAATTACTGAATAAATGTAAATCTAAAGAACCCTTTAAATGTGTTGCTGGTGGTAAACCCAAATTCACACATTTTTTGTACCAGGATTGGGGTTGTTTATTCAATTTGACCAATGTGCAACAAATAGCATAAATAAGACAGACAATACGGCAGTGGTGAAGATTTGTAGGAGCAGAGGTTGTGGAGGCTGTGATCAGCATGGGACTGTCAGAGGGTTTCCTGTGTACCAGAGCCACAGTTACTGCACAGCTTGGTTCTGCATGGAATAGTTCCTACAGCTAATGGTTTAGCTCCCAGGATGTCACAGCCTGCCCAGGGTACTGAAAGAACTGAGAGGACCTTATGAGTTTTACGCCAAGGACTTTAACTCCACTAAAATTGATTTAATCTTGTAAAATGTCAGACTCAGAAGAAATGCCAGTAGGGGGTGTGTAGGTTCCTGTTGAGGGGTCTGTGGGAAATGATGTAATAGAGCAAATGAGAGGTCAAATTCAGGAGTTAAGGGATAGGAGGAATAATACCCTGGCACATAGGGCTACCAGTGGGGGCAATCCGACCCACTCTTATATTTATGTTCCTCAAGAACGTCAGGTTCAACCGTTTAGCGGGGAGTACAGCAAAGGTGGGAGGTCCGTCGAGGAGTTTATTGAGGAGGTGGAAAGTGTTCTAATAGCTAGAAAACTCAGGAAAAATAATTGGACTTCATTGTATCACACTTGAGGGGCTCTGCACTAGAAGAGCTGCGTTTATGTGTGGGAAATCAGTCCATGCAGGCTGGTGATCTCTTCACTTCCTTGTGTGAGGCATTTTGGGAATGGTGTAGTGGGACTCAACTGTTACAAACCTTCGCAATTACTCTCATGCACTTTCTCGCTTTTTAAGCTCTGTTTCAAAACAATCCGTAGGAGGCTTGGCTAATGAGCAGGTGATATTGTGTGATCAGTTTGTGGAGGGGGTGTGAGACACTTCGTTATGGCGGGAACTACGCAAGACCACCAGAGCAAAGCCCAACTTCACCCTGCCAGAGATTCGTAATAAGGCCATTCTTTGGTCCATGGAAGAGACCAGGCCTGCAAGGGATGTGAGTAGCGGATCAGTCCATTCAGAATTGCTTGGTGAAATTGGGTGTTCCTTTGTTGGGACTGAGAAGAAAACATCTACTGTGTTAGATGATATTTTACAGGTGATTTCTCAGCAAGACAAGCAAATACGTGAGCATGAAAAGAATGTCTCAGAAAGCAGTTAAGGAGTTGGCTTTACAACGGTTGCTGTCAGCTCCTCAGGCTTGTGCACCTTTGTCTAAGGCCCCTCCAAGGTTTACAGAGCAGGGAGAACCTATTTGTTTCAGGTGTAATGGGGTTGGGCACATAGCTAGATATTGCCCAGTGTGGCGAGGTGGACAACCCAAGAATGTTGCCAAAACTACAGAAGAGCAAGAAAAACGAGGTTCCTCAGTTGCTCTGAGCCAGGCAGCCCAAAGGACCATTTCTGGCTTACCACCAGAAGGAACTAGTCGAGACAGGTTCCTTGCGTGGGCTGTTGGAACATGCCCGATGGTGGATCTGAAGATCAAGGGTGTGCCTGTGTCCTGCTTACTAGACACTGGTAGTCAGGTCAGTACTATTACTGAGGGTTTCTTCCGGGAGCATTTATTTGGGGATGAAAGTGATGTGTTGTCTACATCTGGTTGGTTAAAGATCACTGCAGCCAACGGTTTAGATATTCCCTACTTAGGTTAAATGAATTGGATGTGGAGGTTCTGGGGATGGCTTTACCTGATTGTGGGTTCTTAATTGTTAAAGAAACTGCAAATCCATCACCTGCATCAGTGCTCATCGGCATTAACATTATTCGTAAATGGTGACAGATAGTATACGCTGAATTTGATACCACTTTAAATGGTCGACTTTATTCAAACTGGAGGACAGCTTTCCAGCAGGCACAGTCAGTCAAGTTAGTCAAACGGGTTTCCTTTGCTCAAGTCGCAGATAAGACTGCGGAGCATGTGCCTGCTTGTTCTAGTTATGATTGAGTGTGAAAGTAGAAAAGAGGAATGGTTCTATATGGTTATTACAATCAGCAAATATGCCCTAGCCAGAAGGTTTAGTTGTAGTGTCTACATTAGTAGACATTATTAGTCACGTCTGAGTTACCTGTGTTCCCAGTAAGGGTGCTTAACCTGTCACAGGAAGACCTTTGGCTTCAGTCTAGGGCCCACCTGGGAGTGTTATCTCCAGTAGACAGCTCCAGTGCAGATGCATTCTGGGAGGTGGGGTTTCAGAAGATTTCTGCCAACACAGAGCAGGTCACCGTAGGTGCAAATCACTGTTGTGAGTCACCGGTCAAGTCGTTTTTTGACCAGGTCATTATGGGAGGCACACCTGAACAGCAGGTCCAGTTGAAAAGAGCGCTGAATAAGTATTCAAGCGTATTTGCATTGGAGGACTAGGATTTGGGTTATACTGACAAGGTTCGACATTAGATACATCTGACTGATGACATATCCATGAACCAGCCATACAGAATTCCCCCTAACCAGTATCAGTAGGTTAGAGACCACATTGCTAGATTGTTGAAGAAGGGTGTTATTTAGGAGAGTGTTGCTGCTTATGCCTCTCCAATGGTACTAGTGCGCAAAACTGATGTCGCTCTAAGGTTAAGTGTGGACTACATTAAGCTCAATGCCAAAACAAGGCATGATGCATTTCCTTTAACCAGAATTGATGAGAGTTTTGATGCCCTCAGGGAAGCTAAATTCTTTTCAACCATTGACTTGGCTTCCGGGTACCATCAGATTGCGGTCAGTGAGAGATTTTACTACACCTTTTGGTTTATTTGAGTATCAGAGTATGCCATTTGGTTTATTTGAGTATCAGAGTATGCCATTTGGTTTATGTAACGGGCCATCGACTTTTCAGCGGCTCATGCAGGCCATCATGAGTGATTTGATATTTCAAGTGTTAATAGTCTACTTGGACGATATTCTGGTGTTCTCACAGACGTTTGATGAACACTTGGAAAGATTAGAGATGATGCTGAAACGGTTGGCTGAGACCGGTTTAAAAGTGAAGCTGGGGAAATTACATTTTCTCCAGAAGTAAGATTTCTTGGTCATCAGGTGTCATCAGAGGGGATTGCAGCTGATCCGATCAAGGTCGCTGCTGTCAGTGAGTGGAAGACTCCTGAGTTGTGTTGATGTCAATTTTAGGGTTTTGTAGCTACCATAAGAAGTTTATCAAGAGCTTCTTGAAGATAGCTGGACCCTTGCATGACCCGGTGAATGCTTGCTTGCTTGCATGAAGGCAAGTGTATGAAAGGCAACTGCTACTTTATTACCTGTTGGTTGTCTGAAATGTCACAGTGCATTCAACCAGTTGAAGGAGAAACTAGATTTTGCTGACTTGACCTGTCCTTTCATCCTAGAAACGGATGCAAGCCAGAATGGTTTAGGAGCCATACTGTAACAAATGCAAGGTGATGAGAAGAGGGTCATTGAATATGACAGCAGGAGGTTACGCAATGCTGAGAGAAATTAATGCATCTGCAGTAGCATGAAATTGGAGCTACTGGCCCTTAAGTGGGCTGTAGTCATGAAATTTCGGGGCTACTCACTTGGTTCTAGGTTCGAAGTGATCACGGATAATAATCCTCTCTGTCACTTGCAGACTGTTAAGCTAGAATCCATCAAACAGAGATGGGCAGCATAGCTGTTGGTTTTTAATTTTGAGATGAAATACAGGCCGGGACGGATTAATGCTGCCACTGATGCTTTGTCTAGGCAGGAGTTTGCAGGGGAGACCGAGCCTGATCCCCGATGCTGACTGGGATGAGTGTGTAGTGATTTGTAGTGTGTTTAGTTGAAGGACAATCTTGGAACCTGAACTTGCCTTGAAAGGTGTTGAGTTTTGTAGGTTAAGGCAGGTGCATGCATTTGAGGGGGGCGAAGAAGCTATCACTAACATTCAAGGTAACACTCACACGCATTCAGTTTATACCAAAGAACAGCTAGCTGAGTTTCAGATAAATGACCCCATTATCAGAGAATTCAGCAGGTTTTGGTATATTAAAAAAAAGACTATCTTCTGGTAAGGAAGACCTTAGCTGGGCCAGTGAAACGTCTTTTGAAGCACTGGGATCTCATAAGAGAAAAGGAAGGGTTGATGTATTGGGTTGTAGATGACTCTTCTGATGGGGGCTGCTGGCATCTGTTGCTACCAGAGTGCTTGAAAGACCAAGTGTTGAGTAGTGTGCATGATGGTATGGGGCATCAGGGCATTGAACAGACTGTGAGTTTGATGAAGCAGAGGTGTTTTTGGGTTGGCCTTTATGAAGGTGTGGAGGAATGGGTAAAGAAGTGCCAGTGTTGCATCTCACCAAAATGCCTCAACTCAAAGTATGTGCCCCTGTGAGAGCATTTCTTGCTTCCAGGTCTCTAGAGGTGATTGCGGTCGATTTCAGTCCTAGAGCCTGCTTCTGATGGCCATGAAAATGTTCTCGTTGTTACCCGTGTGTTTACAAAATTCACACAGACATTCCCCACAAAAGATCAGAATGCAGACACTACAGCAAAACCTTTGTTGAAAGAGTGGTTTATGAAGTATGGAGTTCCAGAACGGCTCCACTCTGATCAAGGCAGAATATTTGAAAGCGAGATTATTGCTGTGCAGGCTCTTTGGGGTGAAAAAGACTCATACAACTCCTTACAGGACTTATATACTCCTTATAGGCCTCAGGGAAATGCCCAGTGTGAACAGTACAACCGAACCCTGCACAACCTGTTACGCACGTTGTCTCCAGAAAAGAAACGCAGTGGGCCAGAGTACTTGCCCAAAGTAGTCCACGCCTATAATGTGACTCCGCATGCCACTACAGGGTTTTTTCCCCTTATTGCATGACCATGAGAGGACAGCTTACATTTTACTGTTTGACAGACCTCCTGATTACAGTTTAAACAAAAAAATATTGGTATTTGGATCGGTATCGGCTGTAAAAATCCTGATCAGTGCATGAACACCATTACACTAAAGCACTTTGCATCTGACGAATAAATTAACTCACCCAATCACATCCTATATGAGATTATTCAAATATATACACAATATGCAGTTCGAGAACTGACTCCAGCCCAGAACCATAACAGTGGAAAAGGTGTAACAGCTTTAATTATTTTTAAGAGGAGCAGACTTCAAGCACTGAACATTGATGTTTATTGTATGTTTACTGAAAACAAATAAAATAATTTAAATGACATCAAATTATTGTTGATATGGTTTAACTAAAACAAAATCTAAATCATTAAAAACCACACGCTATCCTACCCATACCGACATACTTTCCTTGCTTTTGTACACATATTTTCTTGTATTATGCCACTGAAGACTTTCATTGAGGCATTAACAAGTTTACTAAAAAACCTTTTTTCATTCGCTGCGTTCTTTTGGCTCTCTGTATTTCATGTGGATGTAGTCAAAAATGTCATTCTCACTGTCCACCAGTAAGGGCTCTCCAGGCACACCTACAACACAGCATGGGGGTGAAAATACAGTCAAGTGAAAAAATAAGTACATCTCCATGGAAATTGTTGGCTTTTTTGACATTTGGACAAGCAAACATTTGATCCTCTTTGAAATAGTGCCTATTAATGAAGTTGATACACTCTGTCAAATGACACATAAAATTGGCAATTTTAAATAATTTTCACAATTGAAATTAACAAAAAACAGATAAGTCACATGGAAAAATTAAGTACACCACTACATTTATCACACCTTCAAATCCATAAAACTAGAATTTGGTGTTCATGATTGGTTGCCAGTGTTAGAACCTGATTAGAGTGTGCAGGTGGAACCTGTCTTATTTAAACTCTCAAATTTAGTGTCTAGTTTTCCCTTTGTTATTGAGGTGAATAATGCCAAGATCTAAAGGTGGCATATTGCCAAGATCTAAAGAGTTCTGTAAGGCCTTCAGAAAAATGTTGGGGATGCCTATGAGTCTGGCAAAGGATTTAAAAAGATTTCCAAATTATTTGAAATACATCAATCCACTGTAAAGAAAATAATCTAAAAATGGCGCACATTTCAAACGACCAAGGCTAGCCATCCCAGAAAATTCAGCCCAAGAGCACACCATCTAATGCAAAAAGACGTCTCCAAAAACCACAAACTTTCATCACAGGATCTGCTAAGCCTTGCAACCGTTGGTGTCAATGTACATGCTTTTACAATCAGAAACAGATTGCACATATTTGACCTGCATATGAGGGAAAAAGTCTTTGCAAGCCTACAATTTGCCAATGAGCACATAAGCAAAGACCAGGCATTTTGGAATAATGTAGAGCTGCAACAAATAATCAATAAAATAATCGATTATGAAAATCATTGTCAACGAATCCCATCATCCATTAGTTGGTCTGCGTGCGGCACGTTTACTCATCACGCTACCTCTGTTCCGAAAACATGCATCGGAGAGTAAATATTAAAATTGTGTCCCAAATGATGTACCATACACTATGCACTTTGTAATCCACTGTCTAGTGCAGTGTTTCGCAACTGTGGGTCCATAGTCATAGTGGTCAGTGGTGTAATTGCAGAGGGCCCATTGGAAAGTTTTAAAAATGTTAAAACAACATTTTTTTGTTAGTTAAATGGATCAAAACATATTGAAATGTTAACCAATTTGGTTATTCGTGTTCACAAATATCACAATCGTTCAATGATGGATTTTCTTTTCAATTTATTTACAAATGAAATTATAATTTGCAAAGTGTCGAATTGATGGATAAAATAAACAAAAGATAATTTAGAGTGTCAAACTAAATGTCACAACAATAAAATGTAAAAAATAAAATATTGAAATGTTTTGTTTAAATTTTGAATGTCCAATGTTAATATTATTAATATTAAATACTAATAAAATAAAATAACATGTATTGAAATGACTGTGAATGATGTAGCTTGTAATTGTTGTGGACTGAGGGGGTCCTTGTGGATTGTTTGAAATATGTTAGGGGTATAGAGCTCACAAAAGGTTGAGAACTACTGGTCTAGTGTATGAATTTTAGATGGGTAATATCGTCTCAAATTGAACACATTCGTTTTTTACTAACCAGAAGTATAAGCCACTTCCAAGTCAGTGGTGCATGATGTCATGCATATGTAAGGTGATGCTGTTAGCTTTAGCAAACACGTAGAGTCACCGACAATGATTTTCTTCAGTTTACTGTTTATATCAAGATTACCTTTTATTCCCAACATGAGGAAGTAAGTGTGCAACCTCCAAGTCCTTTAAGGCAGGGGTGCATTTTATATTAAACACCCTGTAGAAGATAAACCTTTACAAAGCGGAGACTGTGTAGCAGAAAAGCACAACAGTGATGCACGAGCACAAACTTATGTTTGTATCTACACTAACTCAAATACATAGCGTAGTCACGTCATTTAAACTTAAGACTGCCAGATATCATCAGAAAAGTCAACTCCAGTTTCCATGTTTTGATTAAGTCCCCCCAAAAACAATATTATCAGCAGATGTACCGGGGAACCGATCTAAAAGGAACAACTGATAAACAAACAAACAGAAAACTAATAAAATGTAAAGACAGCAAATGTGCTTAGTCATAAATAAATCATTTCATATAAAAAAAATAGATATAATTATAAAATAAAAAGATATAAAATAAAATGAGAAAAGAAAGGTTTAATTACTATGGGTTGCATTTAATATCAATTTGACATTAAGCTTAGTTCGCTATCTCCTTAGAAGGCTATTAGCCTTTTTCCTAATATGGATAATGTTTGTGTTAATCTACTTTTAATTAGGACTATTGTTTAAGATATTTAAAAATAAATGTTATCCTTGTTTATCAATTAGCTATTATTTTAATTAAATTAATAGTGACCATGAGCAGAAAGCTTACATTTAACTGTTTATAATAGACCTCCTGATTAAAGCTTAAACAAAAAGATTGGTATCTGGATCAGTTTTGGTCATAAAAATCCTGATCGAAGCATCCCTAATGAACACCATTAAACTAAAGTGCTTTGCATCTGACTGGTAAATGAACTCACCTAATCACACCCTATATGAGATTATTCAGATATATACACAATATACACAGAGCGGTTCGAGAACTGACTCCAGCCCAGAACCCTGACAGTGGAAAATGTCTAATACTGTAGCTTTAAATATATTTAAGAAGAGCAGACTTCAAACACTGAACATTGATGTTTTTTGTATTTGCTTACAAGGTGGAACAGGTTAATGGTTGATTTTTGCATACAGTCTGTAAAATTAACCGAAAATATTAAATTTAGTTATATCAGAAGCTAAATTAATTAGTCATGGCTCACACTATGTTCCTAAATTCTGTCATAATTGACCAGCTCATTTTCTCATGCCTACTTCTGCGTTATATTGTGGCACATTAATGTTAGCATCTCTTTAAAAAAAAAAAAAAAACCCTCAACTTCAACTGTGCTCCTAAATTTTTGTAATTATTATTAAAGAAATTGTCTTGCATCCCTCTTTATAATTCTCTCTCTCTCTCTCACTCAATTTATAATTCTCTCTCTCTCTCTCACTCAATTTAT
>JAOUWY010007443.1:0-16120 GCA_025728095.1 Prietella phreatophila | reverse complement strand
GTAATGACGCAGGCTCTTAATCTAATTATGATCTAGAACATGTAAAACGGGAACATGACAGGAGTATTCTAAACACGGCTCATGTAAACACCTTAATCACATTATTACCTCACTTAGATTAAGGTCAATAATGAGATTATTGCTGTCCATGTAAACGTAGTCACTGATTGTTTACTGGTGTCCATCTATACTCCATACTGAATTATATTGTGAAGATTAACAGTGTACATCCCCATGTATGTACATGATAACTCAAATCTAGATGGCTCTAATTTGATCGAAGGCATTGTAGCGGTCTTCACATGGGGTCTTAATCTGATTACGCAGATATTGATTGTTTTATTTTTGTCCATCTAAACACAGAGTTATAGATTGAAGATGAACAGTGTACATCCCCGTGTATGTACATAATAACTCAAATCTAAGTGGTTCTACTCAGCTGTAAGGCACCGTAGCAAAGTTTACATGTGGTCTTCATCTGATTACGCAGATATTGTTTCATTAGTGCCCATGTAAACACAAAGACTTATACTGTGATGATAAACAATGCGTAAACACAGAATGACTAAAATCCAGATGGCTTTATTCCGATTTAAGACATCACAGCAATGTTTACATGAGGTCATAATCGGATTAATCAGATGTTAATCAGATGTAAACAAGATGTATACGGTGATTTTGAGGCTACATTCGATTTGTTTAGCCGTCCCTCCACCGGGATCATTTCCACAATGTCCTCAGACACATTTCTGTTCATTAGAATAATGATAAATAGTTGTAGTGCTCTACCTCGGCGTTGAACTCGTCCTCGTGCGCCGAAACTCCGGCTGCCTCCAGCACCAGCACGAGGATAGAAAACACTACCGCAGGTGTGAGAAAAGGTTTATACATCATCTCTGTGCACAGGTTCAGATCCCAGGGGAAGGTTTTTTCCTCGGTTACTGTTTGTTGTTATTTGTGCGCACTAGACGCAAACAAGCGGCACCATTAATTCAGCAAAGGAAATAATAATAAGTTTGCGGTGGAATTGATGGCTTGTCGGTTTCCCTGCGTCCAGATTTGAGCTTGCAAACTTTACATTTCCCTCTCAGATGTAATCCGGATGCAATCTGCAAAATGTTTGTGGCCTTTTCCCTTTTAAAAATTGAAAATAAATAATAATAAAAAATTAGATACACGCTTCCATTTCCGCTCAGCTCTAAAACACGCTTCTCACGCCCCAGAACACTTTACCATGCTGTATTAGTTCTACTACTAAGCCGACTTTCAATTCGGAGAACTAGAAAAAGTGCTACTTGTTGAGTGTCGCCATGTCCTGTGCTGCTGAATACCGGCAGAGTTTTGCAGGGAAAAGTTTCATGTTGCATGTGTGAGTGTAACTGTATCAGGGTTGCCAGATTACACCTAAACCCCTCTTACATCGCACCTTCTAGAACTCTAATCAACCAATTCAAAGGACGTTGTGTGGCGACCCTTCGTAAGCCCTATTCGGACGGGCTTTCTACTCCAAAACAGAGCATGGTTTGCATGAAAAATTGGCAATGCGAAAGCGGTCATGTGGACCTTGGTACCGAACCCGAGACTACCTGTAGAAGGTGTTCTGAGGTTGGTTGGATTGGAACTGTGCCGTGATTCCCCTGAATGTGACCGCAAGATGTACTCAGGTCCACACTTGTTCAGGAAGTAAGTGGATTAGTTTTAGCCGATGACTGAATCATTATTTTCCACAACACACTTGTACCATGAGTGGTAGGGGAACATTGGAGATCCACTGTTGTGGATAACAGCACCAGAAGTGTCACTGTTCTCCATGCAGTTTTGTGATGCAAGATGAATGCAAATGCACCAGGGTTCAATAGAATCAAGTGAATCTGAAACCAGACCAATAACCACATCATGTGCCGGGAACAAGCACACTCGGATTCAGACTAAGTTTACATGGGTCCTAGGGTCATTTCCAATATTACAGTTTACAGGTTTTATTTCTGTATAAATCTACCACATGGGTGTTTTTCCTTGGTCCTCTTGAGAAGATTGCTTTTCAGCAGACTCCGTGTCTGTCTGAAATTCATTCAAAAAAAAAAATAAATAAAGAGCACAAGCCTAGAATGTCTGGTAATTTGTATATTTGGAGGAAAAAAAAAAGTTGAGGCTATTAAAGCTGTTCATAGAATGTTGCCCCCCCCCCCCAAAAAAAAATTATAAACATGTGAGTCTACAACTAATTTAAGTAAATCCATAGTCCTTTTAGTTACCAAAGTTGCAGCCAACTCTTGATTTTGCCACAGCTGTCCCACCCTCCAAAATTTGCAAATCAAATTTTTGCAGAAAAACTTCTTGAATTGGTGGAATTACACGAAGTAATTTTGCAGTGATGTTTGGCAAGTGAACACATGTTCAACACACGAATTGAAGACCGCTATAGCTGAACACGTGTTGGGATGGAATCACATGGACATGTTTAGGCCAAATCAGCAATTTAGAAAAATTGTAAAGGTCCACCAAAAACTGGCAAGCTTGCTTGGTTTTGCATTAATTTCTGTAATCACAAATTATGAGCCAGGATACAAAACCAAACTTTAGTACTATCCAATTTGCATATTCATGACTGGCCCCATCCACATTTTTTACCCTAATTTAACTTTCATATGATGGCGTTCAACCTCAATAGTTGTTGACCGACACTTCACAATTGGCCAACCCCCTCTTTTTGAACTGTTGCATTACAGGGTGGCATAACCGTCTGAAGTGTGATCTATCCTCTACAGCATAGAGTTCAGAAACCCACACTTGGCTAATATAACTGGCCCAAGATGGCTGTGGCATCATTGGGATTTGAAGGCTTGATCACCAAAGGATCACCACCGTGGAGCCCAAAACTGTATTTCTTAAAAGGGCTGAAGTGTTGGGACTCCAACCTCTCACTAGGCAAAATAATCATGCATTTAATAAATAGAAGTTGAAGTGTGGTCTTAAATTGGCAGACCAAGTAGTCCAGCTCATCAGAAAGGTCACTTGGGCCAAATGCTCAATCACCAAGTGATGTCTAGTTTAAAGACCAATTTGTTCATGTTAGATGCTCACGTCACATGCTTATGTTTTGAAAGACCAGCATCACATTGGTCATTTCAGTCAATAGATAGAAGGTCCACATTAACTAAAAACAAGCAAGGAAGACAAGGAAACATAGGTCACCGCCATCTTTAGTTCAATAAGTTTACAAGTCAAGCCAGTGTAAACACATTTCGAAAGTAAAAATAAATAAAATAAAAGGTTTTGGTGCAGGTACATTATGATGGACAGTCAGAGGCCATACGTTTGTTCCCTGCCTTGGCAATGTAGATCAAGATGAGGACAAAGAGTGCCACAATCCAGACCACAGCCATGGGCAGCATCAGGGTAAAAAGCATATCTACAGAAGAAAAGACCAAAACATGAACATCTTACCATTAACTACCACATTCTTCAGATCACAGTACCTCACTTTCCCTTGTGCAGGAGAGCAGAACACACATTTCAGTTCTATGTATTTTGGCAAAAGCAAGTAAACTAGGACCAATAGACACAGAAGTCAGACATACTCATCTTGGGCTGCTCAGGCTCTGCAAGCCTAATTGGACCATAAGACACAAGACCTTCAAGGGATTCCATCGATGAAGCATCTCTCTTGACAATGGATTTACATTCCTGAAACAAAAGCCCGAAATAAGACCACATTTTAAAGCCCAAATTAGAGTGCTTTAATGTTTGAAGTTGTGATTTGAGTGTCTTAATGAGAACTTACAGGAACACAAGACTCGCCATGCCCTTGTGTACAGAGGTGAACTATGCAGTGTAAATAAAGCTCATGAGGCTCGACAATGAAGCGAAACATTTCAAAGGAGAAACGCACAGTTGAGCTCACACCATTTTGTCCCCCTTGTGCCATGGTACCATTTCGGTATGTAATGGATTTAGTTATAAATGAGACAGTTTCATCGTCAGCACACCTGAAAAGGAGATTGGTGGGAAGGTTAGTAATAAAGTGGAATTCTTGCAAAAAAGCAAAAAAATAGAAAACACAGTTAAATTGTGACATGTAGAGATAAATTGATTACCCACTGAACTGATGTAAAGTTAAGCAGAATTTGAGGTTAAATATCTTTACTCACTATAGTTTTATTATAGCTCAGGATGTTCGTGCCTTTTAATATCATCCTAAAATGGTCTAATTGGTGTTGAAGCATTCTGCAAGATGTTTTAACATGTATAAAAGACAACTTCAGCATCAGCACTTTGAGCCCCCACCCCCCATATTGACTTCAACTGGGGTAAGAAATAGGCTGCTGAAGTGATAACAGGACCCTATTCCCCCACCATTAAAACAATAAATGCAGCCAACATTAAAAACTTATTGGATAAATTGAAGTCACTTGGGAATTCACATCCTACAATTCTGCTGCAAAAATACAGACAACTTGGGTGAGGAACAATAACTTCTTTATTGTACCACCTGAACATTGATCATTTTCCTACAACAGCACACCCAACTTTTATTCCTCAAGCTTTATAGCTCAACACAAAAACATCCTAAAGAGTCAACAGATGAGAATTTACAGCTCACCCATCCAGAAGGAGTGTGTGCGAGAGGCTTGATGTGTCATTGGGATTTGCAGTCTGTGTTGCCCAGCACTCATCCACCCTCAAGTTGAAGAAGTCCCTTGGCCGAGTCACACTGACCTGCACGAACACTCTCTCCCTGAAGTGAACAGTGGGTACACCTCCATAGACATCCACGTACCTCTCATCCCTATACACACTCAGTTCCACTGTTGCATCTAGCTCATCCATCCGCAAAACCGCCTCACTGCGTGGTGGAAAGTAAGAGGGAAGTCACCAAGATGTAATCAAGTTCTTCTGACTCCACATTTCATTAATAGTTGAAGGCAGTTTACATCCTGCACTAGGTTTAGGATCTCAAGTAGGATTTCAACAATGAGGCGGCATCTATTGCTACAGTCAGAGGTCAGGATTTACAAGTTACATTTAGTCAAATGCAGCACTGAGCCACCATTGAGAAACTGGTTGGAATGAAAGCCTACACCCACATTGGCTCCTTCCAGATAAGACACTCCTAGCCTAGGCCCTCAAACTCAGGAAGTAGCACTTTTATACATTTGTCCGTTTGTACTTCCCTTCCATATTTGTATTCTTTACCATGCTTGGAGTGAGCCTGTAGATGCAATCTCATTGTACTTGTGCAGTCACAAAAGGAATCAATGTAATGCAAAAGTGCACGGTTCAAATAATTTCACTCCAGTACACCAAATAATGGAGAAAGTATGAAGTATTAAACAATCACCACAAAATCAGTCTTCAACATTCCAAGTTTAGATAGAACAGCCACAGACCAGGATCTACGGCACAGTTTCACAAATGGGGGAATGCATACCCCTGGGGGTACTTGGAAGTACTGCAAATAGTATTTTGCAGCAAAGGAAACTTCACTTAGCATTTATGCTTATAATTTTAGTCAAATTACTATGCATTTGATTTAAAAAAAAAATATGAGAACCACTTATGATTAAAACTGCAGTAGTAACTACTGCAGCTATGGATCCATCTTTATAAAAGAATCTTGAACTGGCAAAAAAAAAAAAAAACCCTTTCACAAAATGACCACCAGCTACTCACTGAAAACTCAAAGTTTGCATTTAACTAGTAGTTGGTTTAAATTGAAGTATACTCCATATTGTAGTTCATGTACAGTATACATGTACACAGTCACTGATCCCTCAACTTTCATTTCTGCGAAGATGTACCTAGACCTAAAGATCACTCAACAGAAGAAACAAAGCCAAACAATGCTTATATGCATTGTGCAATTAGATCTAAAGTAATGAGTGCAATCATGCCACTTTTCTGTTAATTATTGCATTACCTTGTCACAGGGAGGACAGGATAAGGCAGGCTGACTGTGCGGATGAACGGGTAGACGCACTTGTACTCAATCTTTATGGCTGAGTCTCTTACAATGTTCCTGTAAACTTGCAGCTCCGACATCAAGGTCAGGGAGTAGATCACATGGGTAATGTTTTTCTGTTCAGAGTAGAAAATGGATTAGATCAGTGGTCAACTTGCCTGCTGCTGATCTAGGCATATTCTGAGGGGGGGGGAGGGGGTAATGTGTCCCTATTCTATTGGTAGATACTTTTACATTTCTAGAGAAATTGTTCAATCACAAACCTAAAAATAGTGAAAAACACCAGAAGTCAGCTCCATCTCATTACACAACCTCAGAAACCTTACTTTGTTTCGAGTGCTATTACATACAGACTAAATGAGATGAAGCCTTCAAGGTACAATCCATGTGATTAGAGCATACCATCATTTATGCCATAAAACATTGTTGCAGATTTTGCTAATTTAAGCTTCTATATTGACCAAACATCCAGACTGCCTTCTGGCCCAGATTGTTTTCTAGGGATAGGTTATGGTGCAGTGAAAGACACCTGATCCATTTGACCACTCATCAAAATGGTGTTATTCAGTTGGATCAGGTGCATCAGATTTTGGTTAAACTAAACTCGAGGTGGATCTCCAACAGGACAGATGAACACTACTGATTACTGCTGCAGCTCATTGCACTCAAAAATCTAACCACTGGTCAAGTGCAATGGAATGGTCTTGCAACTTGGAATTCCTAATCAGGAATACCAGTGACCTCAACCTTGCTAGACCATTTAAAAAAAATTAATGCAACTGTCCTCACAATATAAAACATGGCTAGGGATTACAAAAGAGTTCAATTAACAGATGTACATTCTCACCTCCATAGGTTGGCCACCACAGAAAGTATACTTGTCCTTTGGTGTTCGCACTGTGAAAAATGTAACACCAGCAATCACCTCCTTTCTGGCACGGCACTCAGGGTTTGTCAAGTGAACAGACCCAATGCCGATGTTGTAATATTTAAAGAAGTCTTCAATCACAGAGATGGTGATTGAATCTTTTCCACACACGACATTCATCAGTACAGCTGTAAAAGGAGGGGAGGGCTTGCATGAGAACAGCATATTACACAAGTCAATATTCTTACTTAAATCAATCATTCACTGGAACATGTATTGTGAAATTAAACACTTGCAACTAAAAGTTCTCTTCAGTACCCAAAATAGATTAATTCAGAACTCCACACCTTTCAATGGTTTTCAGGCATTAGTTTTAAAGGCCAAGTCATGTCTAAATTAAAGCTTTAAAATAAAAGTGCATCATGTTAAATGCTACTTAGGTAGTTAGCTCAAGCACTCATTTCAAGACGGGGAGAAAACTTAAAAACACACTGAAGTGAAACCACAGTTTCAGAGTTAAACTTTACTGCCACAGGTGGTCCAGACTTAACTAAACTCGACAGACCTAAATTTATACTCTTTGACCACCAGAGAAGTGGATTTTACATTATACAAGTCAGTCTGTGCGTGTGTGATGGAGCACCTTGGGCACACTGGTCTCCAAAATAACCCGCTGCGCATTTACAGCCCAGGCCATCATCAGATAAACTGCACGTGTTTGGATCAACACACTTGGACGGAATGCATTTCCCTGAATAAACGTTAAGTCCCAGGTTAAAAAGAACAAAACAAGTGAGCGTGCCAGACATGAGAACAAAATAAGTGATTTATGATATCTTACCAGTAACGTGTTCCAAACTGCAGAGTAAAGATACTGCTAGAACTATATAGCCCTGTAGAACAACACACAACAAATAGTCAGGAAAACTCACCCTCGAATATCCGAACTGTGGATTATTTATCTCCTGCATGACTCACCGACAAACAGAACATTTTAAGTTCCCACAAATACATCTCAAGAATCAGGCTTCTTTAATCCAACTGCGGCTAAATATAGCACAAAGGCTTTCACCAAAGCTGAAAAGGAAAATACAACGGTTACGAGCTGCCTACAAATATACAACACGCTAATTAGTGTTAATGATGCGCACATGGCGCACAGTCCTTTCACAGGTCCATTAAGACAACACTGCAATATTTAAGCAGTGAATTACACAACACAAGTTTACTACATGTCCTGTACATTAGCCTAGAATGTCAGGTAATATTTGTGAATTTGGAAGAATAACTGAGTCACTTGTGGCTATTATAAATCTGTTAATATAATGTTGCCCAAAATATTTTGGACATTTAAGCCACACTTCCGAATGTGTGAATTTCCTTGAATTAGAAAACATCCATCCATTTATTCACTTTCTGTACCACTTATCTTCCACAGGGTCCCAGGGAGAAGTGCACAGGGCACAAAGTGAGGGACACCTTGGATGGGATGAAAACATCATTGTAGGGCACAATCGCACAAATTCACACACTACGGACAATTTGGGAATGCCGATCAGCCAGTCTTTGGATTGGGGGAGGAACCCAGAGTACCCAAGGGAAGCCCCTGAGGGACGGGGATTCAACAGGATTCAAGTCCAAAACTCTGGAGGTGCAAGGCAAATACATTAACCATTTAAGCCACCTTATCCCCCCATGTCAAACCAAATGTCATTTATTTTATAGAAGGCTACTTCAAGTACACTTTAGAACACCCCCCCAAGATTATGTTTAAAAACATAGAAACAACAGATATACCATTCAAAATTAGGCTAAATAAATAAATAAATAAATAAACACTCCATAGTGGCTTGATTAAGGATCACAGTTAGAGTGTTTTACTGTTTAGTTTGCCATCCTTTGTTTCACAGAACTTCTTGACAATGTCTAGGCATGGAACCAACCAGTTCTTGCAAGAGTTGTGGTGGACGTTTTCTCCAAGTTTCAACCAAGAAATCCACACTAGAGCTTCTCCAGTACATCCCATAGACACTCAATATAGGCTTTAGATAAGGACTCCGGGATGTATTCTTTCAAAAGGTGACTGGTATGTTTTGTATCATTATCCTTTTCTGCAAATGTACATCCAAGATGCCACTGTCCACCTCTGAGTTCATGATGCCATCAATAAACACAAGCTCACCAACACCACTTTATAGAATACAGTCCCAGCCATCTCCATACTTTATAGTACCTGTTGGCCTGAAATCAACTAATATTAGCTACTATCACCTAAAGTCAATACTTACATCAGATAGACCAATTTGTGGATGAAGAAATACACACGAACACCATAGGTGAGTGAAGCAAGGGTTTACCAAGTTTATTGTCCACCTACACGAGATACCCACAGTGAGACATCCCAAAGTGATCTCAATCCCCCTCAGTTGGGGCTTCCCTTTTATACAATTTGCTATCCCGTGTGTATGCCCTTAGCGCACCCTGTCCCAATATATATTTTTACTTGGCCCATTGTGTGTGATTTTAGGTATTTTCCTAAACCCATTATGTGTGATTTTTTTTTCTTATTTTCAGTTCCCTTATACTGCATTTTTTAGCTCATGTATGTTTCGCTTATTTCCAACTGTTTTTGGTTCCCTTTTTTTAAAAAACAACTTGTCTAGGGTTGTCCCCTTCCTTGGACCCCGAGTCCCCTGGGATAGCCTTCAGCCTCCCTGTAAGCAGTACAGAAAAGGCATGGATGGAAGGATGGATGGACTGATGGATGCATGTGCAGGTGTACAGGTGTTTCTAATGAAATGGTGTGTGTGTGTGTGTGTGTATTTCTCAAAACTACGGAACAGTCTGAGTTCTGGCTTCCTTCTTGCAAGGCTACAAATGCAGTCGGAAAACATTGATGCCTCAATAAAAGCGTGCATTAATGCATGAGTTTATGGTGTATATTTACTTTCTCAAATACAGCAAACTGTATAAATTGTATAGAATATATTGATAAAGTGTAATCAATATGTGTAACAAACATTTAGAATTATTTCTTAGAAGCATAATCTAATAATCTATATTACTTAACAAGCACAATCAAACATGTATCTATAAACATAATCTAAAACCATAGAACACGTTTTAATCAAGTTATATTCTAAATGTGTACTGATTTAGATGAATGCTGTGTCTTACTGGACAGTAATTGTTTTTCTTTATCATCCTGTACCTTTCTGCACAGCAGTGAACTGGCATTAGATCTTCGCTGAAACTACTGTTGGAAGTAAACATACTTGAGGTCCAATACCAATTATTGAGTTAGGATAGGGCCTTAGGACGGGAGGCTAGGTATTAGCTAGGAATGCAGATACAAGCTCGCTGAGACATAAGAAGGGAGTTTAGGTCAGAGAAAAAACAAAAAACAACCTTTTTGAAACTTTTTTTTTTTAAGAAACCTTGTCCTCGTGAAACCTTTTTAAGAAACAGAACTACCTGCACATGCTGCACAAATGTAAGATATCATACAGACATGAATAATTAAGTGTGGCAAAGAATATTGGTCTGTTTTTAAATGAGAAAGGTTCAAAGCCAGCAGAATATGAGTTCGCTGTGCAGAAAGGTATAAAACAAGGCTTGTGTGTTTGTATTTACATAATTTCGACTTTCTGCAGACTGTCTCACTTTATTGTTGTAATAAAGTTTGATTATTTTCTGGCAACTACAAACCCTCCGCCTGAGTTTTTAGTTATTTAGTTATTTACTTATGCTGGAAAGATTTTTCCCCACAACATTAGTCTTATAGATTGAAGCAACTGATGTGTCCATGTTGATCGATCTAAAACACAACTAATACTATAAACTCATTTACAGTAGTGAAGTGATATTTGATTTACTGTTGACTGGATGAATGGCCATCTTGATATGAACCCAGGGGGTCAGGAGGTTTTCTGCGTAGGAATTCAGAAAGGTGAGGGTTAGGGCTATCATTTGTTAAATAAAGAAAGAAAGAAAGAAAGAAAGAAAGAAAGAAAGGGTCAAACAGCATCATGTTAATTGTTTTATTTATTTATTTGTAAAAAAATTTTTTTATATATATATCTGGGCTCGACACATCAGCCTATGTGGAGAGAGAGAATATATATATATAGAGAGAGAGAGAGAGAGAGAGAGAGAGAGAGAGAGAGAGAGAGAGAGAGAGAGCGAGAGAGAGAGAGAGAGAGGCTATTACTGTTGAGTAAATGTTTGAGAGTATTAATGGTTAACATGTGTATTTAAGATTATACAACAGCTCTGTTGAATGCTGAATTCTGATCAGAAGCTGTTAATTAATTTTCGAAAACAGCACTTACTTTGATACATTATAATTTCTACAGAAGAACTTACATAGGGACTTGTATGCTGCACATGAATATTTAAAAAGTGTCTAATTGTTGAGGAGATGCTGTTGAGCATTGTTGGAAGGAGTCTCCAATGTCAGCGTTTTTTAACAGTCAAGCTATGAGGCCATGAGGTTTCTCAGAAGCTGCAGTTTTTATGTCTCATTAAACTTCAGAAACAAGAGAGAAAAAGAGAGGCTGGTAAGGGAACGGATATCTTACTGTATACCCAACACACACAAACACACCCGCCCAACTTTCTTATCTTGAAATTAAAAACAATGCAAACATAACGGTAGATAACAATGGACATTCTTTAGGGCTCATGCAGTAGCAAGAATGGAAGCACTACATAATGTATCAAGGCTTATTTCACCTAAATAGCCATTACTGACGTAGTAAAACTGACGTAGTGAACTGTTTTGTCCATTTCGTCTATAAGTTGGCATTAAATTTGACATAAAAGTGATATAATGAAGCACAAAATAGTTCATTTTAATGATGACTCAATTTTGGTAAAACTTTTGTGCTACTTTTGGGCTCATGACTTATTCACCCTGAATTAGGAATCATACACTGCTTAACAATTAATTAAAAAGCTGTCAATATTGTTTGTATATAGATGTTTGCCATTAAAATCAGTAAGACCACCCTTAAATATGTCATCTTGTGATGTAATAGATTTAACATAGGAAGTCATTCGGCTCAACAGTGGAAGTCTGGTGGTGCTGGGATTAGAACTCATGAAGTTAAATGTCTTAACCACTGAGCTACCACTGCCACTACCAAGTCATTTAAAGGAGAAACTGCAAAGACCATCAACTTCATTACTCAATACCCTTACTCGTTTTCATATAAACATACTTGTACACACTCCATCACTACTATGTCAATTTAAGTTTGTTTGTGCTTCTTAAAAGACTTTATAGGTGCACTGTGGCCCTCTGCATAATCCGAGAGAAGGGTCAACACAACCTCGATAAAAACACACAGAAATCACTAACCATTTCCATCTAATAACCATTAATGAAGCGATCTATGCTGTAGTCCACTGAGCAAACATCCCAGACCTCCAAACGTGTTTAACAGATTCCAAAGAAAGAATGATATCGGTGCTTAAGGGGAAAACTGCAGAGTGAAGAAGAGAGAGATCTACTACAAGCCTGCAGGAAACGGAAAGGGTGTCAAATGGGTAGGAATCCAACTGCAGACCACAAAGCTGAGTGGCATTCCCGCTTTCTGGTGTGATAGTTCTACCTGCAGCTCCAGCCTGACCACAACTATAATGAGTGAAAACAGGCTCAGTGAAACAGCCATCCCAGCACCGTGGCACTGTCTTCAGCCAACACTTTAATGTGGTTCCTGCTGCCAGCTGGGAAATGTGCACAATAACTACAGATTTTTTCAAGGGCAAAACATGTACATAGAGCGCAATCACCAAAGAAAGGTTTTATAGCTATATTAACCCACATTTATACACATGGATGTTTTCACAAGCTGAATATGTTGCAGAGTAAACAAATTATCGACAGCAGGTGCAATGTAATCAGCAGTTTATAAACAAACTAAAAATATTTTTATTTCATAGAAAATAAAAAACATTGCAGGTCAATATACCAAACAAATAGACCAATTTATTAAAACTCAGTTTATGCAGAGGAAAACAGAAGTTTTTACAGTTCAGGATTTGGCAGTGGAAGAGCTTTCAGATGGAAGCTTCTTCAATATCCAGGCACGTAGGAGCTCCAGCTCAGGCCGGCAGAGCTGGTGGTTAAGCCCTGGGAATACGTGGAAAGAGGTAGCCATGCCAGCTTTCTTCAGCAACATGCTGGTCTCTTCGCCCCAGGCATGGGACACCAGCTCATCGGCTGTGCCATGGCACTGGAGAAGCTCTGGTAGATGACGTCCTACTGCATCTTCCACAGCCTGCACATGGGAGCAGAAGGCTGGGATTTTGCTTTTACTGTAATGCTAGATGCATTGAGGTTATGTTTTGGGGTAGGCGCAAACTGAAGAGAGCTTTGAGAAAAATGTGGAACGTGCCATGAAAGGCTGCTAAGCTGCAACGTGCACCAAGTTGGACTGTAAGATATCATGTAAGTATTTCTGAGTCAGTAGAAGTCAGTACGTTTATATGGACAACAGTATTCCAATATTAATCTGATTAAGACAACACCCAGTACAATAAGAAACTACCATGTAAATTATGATTATTGATGACCTTAATCCGACTAAATTCATACTCGAAGTAAACACAAATTGAATTAAGCCATGTGAAATATTCATATTTTAGTCGCATTACTGGCGTGTATTACAGACATGTAAACACAGTAATCACACTATTGACATCGTGTGGGAGTTTTACCGCATTCTGCGACAGGACACATACACACACGGCAGTGCTCAACCGTTTAAAGGCAAACAAGAGCGCACCACTGCATCCGAAACCACTCACTTGTATTTCGGTTACTATATAGTAGGTAAGTACGCAGTTAGGAATTTTTGTTTCGTTTGGCATACAAAGACATTATACACACAGCTTTATTAAAAGACTGATAAAAGTGGCTGAAAGATATATTTACCGGATATACAACGGAGTCCTTATTAAGGAAACTGGACAATGCAAAGACTCCAGCCACATCCTGGTGGTACCTGCAGGACAGGTGTAATGCCATGGCTCCGCCCATAGAGAAGCCGCCTCGATAGGTCAAAACAGCACATTCAGGTTATGAAGCTAATGACTCTATAATGACATTATGATGCCAGTCCTACTCACTTTCTGCATCTCTGCCTTTTGAATGGTTTCCAAGCTTAGGCAGGAAAAATTTCTTAAGTATTTCATTTTGCTCTGTGGCTGTGATGTTATGATGCGCTCACAGCAAAAGCTAAGTGACAGATTTGTATCCTACATACACAGACAGCATTGTGCAGCTGAAAGTCCCTGTGAACTACAATAGTTTAGATTGAAAGCCAAACTGGACTGAGGCAGGGAAAAAAAAAATTCCATATCATCAAACCATTTTTTCCTGAAAGTCCATGAGCCTGTCTTAGATTTCACACATTTGGGCAAATTTTGGTACATCTGGGAATATGCACAAGCACCTTTCACTGTAGCAAAGTGATAGATGAAAGAAGATCACACGGCATTCATATGTATTTTAACCATCAGCCAGTGATGACATGAGCATTGTGATGATCAGTGCCTAAGAAACTGTGTCTTAATTAGCTATAGTTTAAGTAAAGACATATCTATTTCTTTTCCAGTGGAAGCATATTTGCCAGTCTTCAAACTACCACCTCCACCTCCAAAACCTCTCCTGAGACCTTAGTTGTTTGGCTAGAGGGCTTGCACGTGTGTTTGAAACCTCATTTCTCTAGGGCTTTTCCCAGGGATCAATACACCTAAAAGATTGAAAAACATATACAATAGCCTACGATTTCTCATCTTCCTGAAAATGTTTTCCATGGAAAGTTCTGGCGCTTGTCAGTCCATCAGCTTTAGGAGTGGACTCAGGGAACAGACCACTTTGTTTCTCCAGCGTGCACAGTGACTCCAATGAGTATTTATGGTTAATGACAAAATGTTATGATTTAGGAAGATAATATTTCAGCAGTCTCACAGGAACATGTGTTTTTTGAATCACTTTCTCTGGAATGGAGTTCAGGGGCTTTTCTGTCCTTCCACACAGATCCTTTCACACAAGGTCTTGTTTTTCTCCCTACTTATAGGTATTTATATGTTACTTTCTTTGACAGGTAACCATTCCCCAACTCTTTTACCTTTCTGGTAGTCCTTCCATACAGTATATAACCTCTGTGTGACTTCTCCTCCATACAACCCCCTGCACACTTCCTGAGGGAACTTTACCTGGACTAGTATATGATTCTCTCATAGAGCATGACTTCCTGCCATTTTTATTTCATAATGATTTATGTGTGAACCTGATAACTCAAATATTTTGAGATTAAGCTGTGTAGAAACCTGAGAATCTTCCAAAAAAATTCCTTTCAAGCCTGCGATTGGCAACACATGAAAGGAATGAGAAATTTGATAAGTTTCATTCTTCACTTCATACAGTGAAGGAGAGATATAACAGCGCTGGCCTGAAATGCGACTTCATTTTGAACAAGTGATGTTCGAGAGTATGTAAGACTGAACAAATAATAGAAGAGAAAGAAAGGGAGATGCATGGTCTGAGAAGAACATAAGAGCCATACCGATAATAATCCTGTGCATAGGTACACCAGCTCGGATCTCATCTTGGACTACAGCTCCTAAATGACTGCACATTTCTTCAACAGACTCCAAATGCTCTGGGCAGTCACGAGAGATTTTGTAGCGGTCAAACCATACGTGAGACAGTGCCCCATGCATAGGTGTGTACGGCCTGAGAGGACACAATTCAATCGTTTCTCAGTGGCTTTACAAATTTCACCATGAAACTATCCAAGGAATAATAATAACAACAATAATAGTAATAGAAGTAGAAGAATAGGAAAAAGAAGATTATATGTATCTTTGTTATATACTGAACTGACAGCTATGGCCTCTAGCATGTGGCCATGCAAACCTCAAAAGAAAAAAAAAGATAAATCATACCAGCATTATAAGTATGAAGCTGAAATATTATGAATTACCTTGCTGGAGCAGTGGGGTAGATCACTCTGATATGCTCAAAAGCCATGTCTTGTGCCAGAATATCACGAACCCATGCTCGTAAGCCCTGCCCTGTGTCTCCTAACAAGCATATAAAACAAACAAGATGGCATTTTAATACATCCCACAACTATATTTCAGTACAGTACAGTTCACTTAAATATAGATTCAATACAACAAGAACAAAGCAATACATCCATCCATCCATCTTTTACCACTTATTCCTTCTTCAGGGTCACGCGGGAACCTGGAGCCTATCCCAGGGAGCATTGGGC
>JAOUWY010001856.1:0-17147 GCA_025728095.1 Prietella phreatophila | reverse complement strand
TATACATATATACACATACATATATAGGTGACAAAAAATAAATAATAAAAACATCACAAGTGAGCTAGAGCCATTGAGCCAGCACTATATACAACCTTTGGAAAGAATGATACAGTGTATAAGAAATCATTTTACGAGGACTATCATTGAAAAAGCCGACAGACAGCACACAGAACAACATTTACAATGTAGGGGTGATATGTGCATGTGTGCAAACCTAGAAGGTAAATACCAAGATAAAAGCATGTTTGCGCCTTTTGACAAACTGCACGGTTAGTAAAAGCAGGCAATTCAGGCGCTTATCCGCTGCCAAGCATCTTTGTGGCCCTCTGGTTAGCTTCATCAATCCTGGTCTTATTGGACTCAGCCTGAGAGCCATCAAACAAAAGAAAATGAAAGTCATTATAGTATTTTGTTGTGTACTTTGCAGTGTACCCAAACACAAGTATGCAGTGTTAAATCTGACTTATTAGAATTATTGCCTAGCATTAAATACCACATATCCATTACTCAATATAACAGTTTATAGTAACAGTAGCAAATGTGAGCATTTCAAAATTGGGTGATTTAAAAATGTTCCTAGCTGATGCTAGGCTAACTGTTGTATATAGCGCAAATAAACCATCAGCTGAGGTTGTTCACAAGCTAGTTTATGTGTAAATTTAACAAAAATTCCCTAGCCGAGTTGCCTAGCTAACTATTAGATTAACCATTGTGTCCTTAAAACTCGTAACTAAGATCGCTAACTATTAGCTAATTTTAGGTATTACATTGGCAGCAACTAAACGTTCCAACATTCCTATTTTCGCCCAGGTGCAAATAGCATCTGACTGTATAAATGCATTTCATTTTGTTAAAATCATAAACAAATTTATTCATGTGATGTGAACAGAAGCATGATAAAGCTTTCCTTTAAAAATTTGAATGTTCTAATGGCACCTACCTTGTCCATGATCCTGTCAATTTGGCGATTCTGGGTGTCAATCTCATTACCCATGTCAAGAGCCATGTGGCGCAGGTTTCCAATGATGCCTCCCACCTGCTCCAAGTTCTCATCCATCTCATTTTCCCGGGCATCATCTGTTACCCTGCACATATGATCACATATAGGACTGGACATGAGTACACTGCAGGAGTATTTCATGGCTTTACTGCTCCAAGGCTTTGGTTACTGTCTTCTGCATGTTCTCCAAGTGGGTTTCCTCTGGGTGCTCCGGTTTCCTCCCACATTGCAGAGACTAGCCACTAGGTGGATTGGTGATTCTAAATTATCCATAGGTGTGAATGAGTACACATAAGTGTGTGTGCAGAATGTCCTATCCTGGGTATGTCCCTGTTAACTATGACCAGGATGGAGTGGTTACTGAAGATGAATGAGTACTTTTCTGAGCATGCACATTATTAGATTCTCACAACAACTGAGTTAGCCTCATCCCTTTTTATATAACATATATTTGACATCAATTGGTCTTATCAAAAATGGTCTCAGCAGTTTAGCTGTCTTAACCATCCCTGCATTCTCATCTCAAGTCAAGTTCTCATCTGAGGTAGCCTTACCTGCGGATGAAACCTCCACTGATGGCCATCTGTTCCCGTTCATCAACAACACGGGCAGGCTGGCTGTTCACCACACCATCCTGGTTGTTGCCCCAGGCCTTGCTTCCTCCGCTCTTCATTCTGCATGAATAATGAAGAACATGAAGTGGTGAACAGGTGGCCGGAAAGCCTCCATATGACAAGTGTTTCCACCCACACACACACACACACACACACACTAGCAACAGTGGACAAATGCTGGACGAACAGGCAGGCACTAACAGGCATAATTAAATCTGTTCTATCTGAAATGTTAGGCCTTGCTGACATATACATGGCTTATTGGCTAAAACACATACCTGTATTTGACAAAAAAAAAAAAAAACAAGGGTTAACTAGCTAGCAACAGAAATCTGGGACTATCCGTGCATTACTTCTTGTTGGACTGTTTCCACATCCCAGGGATAATGTCTTGTTTCCCTATCTCTGATTATGACAAATAACAAAGAAGACAAGCCTTGGCAGACAGACAACACAGAAGAACGGGACTGCCACACTGTCAGAGACAAGTGTGAACAACTGCAGAAGAAAAGAAACTGAAAGGACGAGAACCCATTCCTTTTTCACCATTTTAATTTGGGCTCCACTGCTAAAATTATTCCGCTTAATATGTATTGTTGGTGATTATTTTGGTAAACTCCATAGGCTTGACCATTTTGGCTCAGCATATAAAAGGGAACAAATTAATTATATAAACATTTGTATCTACAGTAATATATGTATAGTATTAGATGTAGCACGTCCTTCAAAAAAATCGCATTGATTGACAACGACAGGAGAAGAACATCCCATTTAGACTGAACCTTTATTCTCATTCTGTTCCACTCATTATATGAACATCTGTTATCTTCCAGGAGTGCAATCTAGTTTCGCATCGTTTGTTTAAAATGAACTGGAACATTTAATTCAAGTATCTTTCACATGGATAAATACTGTTATCAGGGATCCAGATCGTGAAGCTAAGCTGAGGAAAAGCCAGACTGCCCACTGCAGTATTATTTATATTCTCCATCATCTAACGATCTTGGCAGTGTGTTTAGTTTTATTTAATGTTGCAGACTGGGTGATGATTTAACTGCTTTACCACATTGCCTGTGATACAAATATATGGTATACAGTATGTAATCAATAGCAATGTACTGTATGTCATGTAAAATCTATGTGACAAGGAAACAGAAGTGTCTGAGTTGCATAAGAGGTGATGTTGAGATATATGAACCAAAATGCTTTTTGAACGTCTCAGTATATGTTTAAGCAATTTCATCTGAATGACGTAACCATAATTCATTTAAATAAAAAAAAAGCTGTTTTGAGGAACTTTTCAAAGATTTATTCTTCGGAATGCTATATCTCAAGGATTAATTGAGTATATTATATAAATAAAAATGTTGTATGGCACAGCATCTAAGCTATAACTAACTTTAGCATGCGTTATATATCACACTGCCAAAAAAAGCTTGGAGCTTGCTTATTAATTGCTTATTTTATATGTTTTTGTAAAGTTGAAATTTGTTAAAGCTAAATGTGATATTAAATACTAATTCGTTAGGACATGTATGGCAGACACAAGCCAAGGATTTGTAACAGTCAGAGGTAAAAATATTACTTTACTATTATAAGTTCTCCACCATAGGAAAGTCTTCAAGACTTTAGGACTTTGTTCTTTCTGGTCTTATTAACTTCAAATGAAACTGAGGGAGCGATTGTTTATAGAGCTGCTATAATGTAAGTGATAACAGCTGACTAACTAATCTCTCAAGGACATCGTAAAACATTAAATGTAAGCATAAATGGTTAAAAAAATGACATCTCATTCTTTAATCCTTTAAGAAACTGTGATTGTTGGCAAATTGCTGTAGTATAAGAAGAATATAACACTTCAGGATGTGCTGTTATAGAACTTCAGGGTGCTCATGATTTGGCTGCATCACATCAACCCAGCGCTGATTATTCTACTATAACAGCACAGCCTGGAGCAATTTATTCCTTACTTATAATCAGGGTCAGATTAGGCTCTAGGCTAAAACAGAAATGGTTTATTCACTTAGATATTCTTTTATTGGCTAATATTATCAAATGATAGCAGACATCACTGTAGTCCCCTCTGCTGACCTAGATCTGGCCTGCTCTCCCCTTCGGGGTAACTAGTGAAAACATAGCTCTCTCCACCGCACATGCAATCTCATAATCTAATATTTTTCCTTACCACTCTTGTGTTAAATGCTCATGTAGACTAGCTTAATTATTGTGTTAATTAATGTGCTTAGCGAGAAACAATATGTGTTCATCTTCAGCATTGTGAATGTCATAATGAACCTTTGTTTAACAAGTTTAAGAGGTAGCAGCATTAATGTCATTAATAGCAAGAGTTGCATCAACATGCATTTGGCATTCAGGGACATGCTGTTACAGTCATTCAAGCCAGAGGCATTGATGGATGTGCTCTCAAAGTTGCATGGAAAGTAGTTTATTACTTTGGTCAGCTTATGGTGTTTAATGAATTTGCAAGGCTAAATTTTTTTTTAAATGCCATGACTGATTTGATTTGTGATTGATGAATTAGCTCACCAAAAGCCCACCAATATGAGTATCGTGTCTGATTTGACAATCACACTAATAAATCTATTCCTACATTAATAATTCAACTTTGGCACATCCATACAGTTTTATGGTGGATCCTTTGACAGTTCAAACGCTACGGTTTTCTAAAGGACCATCCTGTTCATCTTTACATGCGGTTCTCAGAGCAGGTTTTATAGCAAAGTCAGACTGTAGGATCAGTGCAGCATGCCTTACTTCATATATCTGATGGATAGTCGCTCTTTCATAGAGGACTCAGAGACGAGTCTGCAGGGCAGCTGGATGTGTGTGTGAGAGAGTGTATGCATGACCAATGGCTCATGCTTATTGCTTCCTTTGGGGCAGGTCGTGATGAAGAGCGTGGGTAGTGAGTTTGGCTACTGCTGGATTGGGCTACTAGACCCTAGGGTGTATTATTTTATGTTCTAATATTTTTAGGCAGGCAGGCAGGCAGGCAAGCAGCACCTACTTGTTACATGGACAGGAGCAAAGACCACAGAATTTTCCTAGATCGTTCAAATTCTTTTCTGCATCCTTCATGTCCTTATTGATTTGGTCCATCCCCTCTTCGATGCGCTCCAGTTGTTCTGATTAAACAACAAGCAATTTATCCCCAACAGAACGAAGCACGTCAGATGAAGACAGGGAGGAAAGAAAGAAAAAGAGGAAAGAGATGACAAAGAAGAGAAGACAGAAAGAAAAAAAAACTTCAGACAGTCACTGTGACAAAAGGAAAACAAAGAAGGAAAAAAAAAAAGGACGCCACCACATACGCAAAAGACCCCTCCGTCACATGATCAGTACCTACTTGTTACATGGACATATGAAAAGGCCACAGCATTTCCCTAAATCTTTTAAATTTTTCTCGGCCTCCTTCATGTCTTGGTTGATATGGTTCATGCCATCTTCAACACGATCGAGTTGTTCTGGTCAGGACAAAGGGATGACAGCAGTGGAATGAATTTTATTGGCTTTTGGAGAAATGAACACTATCAAGCTGGACGTGGCTTATCTAGAGGGGACAGCATGCATTTGAGTGCATCCACTGACAGCAAAATGATACCTACGCTTGAAAACTTTCCATATATACACAGTATATATAAAGATATTTCCATCTAAATTATAATGGGTTTGAGAACAAAAAATGATGGATGGAAAGTTCCACAGAGTATTAAAACAGATCCCTGAGGTCAAAAGCAGTAAGTGACAAGAGCCCAGAAACATTTCAAAGCTCTTTTGACATTAATTAAACCTCAGGATAGAAATCTCTCAACCCAAGTCCAAGGCTATAGCATGCTGAGTCAGAGTCTGCGAGTCTCACTAAAACAGTGTGTGTAAATCACAGTTTATTTGTCTGGGTGGGGGTAAGGCATGAACATGGCGGAGGTGGCTGCGTGATCAGTGGGAATGCAGTCTGGCACTGTTAGATATGTTGTTAGGGGAGAAAAAGAAAGGCAGACTGTGGATGGGTCTGGAAAGAAGAAAGCCCAGCACCATAGTCAGATTTGTAGAATCCCTGGTTTTGAAGCCATATTTATTGGTTTCTAGTATGTAGGCATATCCAAAGAAATCTCAGACAAATTTGCAGAACTTGACTGAATTAAGGGCAGGTGAAGTCATTAAAAAAAACTATCATAAGGAAACCTGTATTGTAACTTATCTGTAACCATTATTACATTTGCAGTCATGAGAATGTAATGGTTTTAGTGGCAATGAAATTTACTGAATCACAATTTGCCTTGCTTCACATGAAACAATTCCAATTACCTAAAATGTCCCAAGCCCCAAGGGCTCAAGGCATTGGACGTTGGTTGGCACTGTGGATTCATTTACTGAAACCATAGACCAAACAATCACATAAAGTAGCTTGGTTTTGACATATGTACTGTAACCAGGGATTATACAAAAAATATATTAGTGTTTAATGGGAAAGAGTGATGTTTGTCATCACCAGTTAAATCGATCATTTCTTTCCCCACACAGAGAAAGAAACTCACTCTTCTTTATATTTAAAATTTTCTCCACTGATGGTACAGTTTTAAACTGGCCAGATGTAGAGTCTCAGTGGCCATATTTTTTTCTGTTAGTGTGCATCTCAAAGTAAAGAAGCACAAAAGGGTGGAGGACAGAGAAATAAAGGATAAAGAAAGATTCAGAAAGATGTTAATTGAAAGGAAAACAGTGAATAAACACTCTAAAACATAAATAAACTGAACTATCCATCAGTTTATTAATTGATTTTTCCATCGGTTTATTAAGTCATCAATTGGATTATGTCATCAGTTAGATTACTTAATATAATTAATACCTGATATGCATTTACATTGAAAATTACATATTTTATGTAAGTAATCATGTTTTAGCAGATCATGCTTTCATTATCCATCTGTAAAGCATTTAGACTTACCTCCTTGCTCATCCAGCATAACCAAAGTCCTGATACCAGCATCTTTACTCTATGCACCAAGTGGCATGGAGAGGTTGGCATAGATGATGGTGAAAGAAAGTAGGAAAGAGTGGAAACAAAGATGAGGTATGATCACTAGGAGAAGTTACAGGATTCTTTTATAAGTTGGAGTCAAGGAAAGGTACAGGATAACGAAATGTCAGGTTCCTGGTTTACAGAGCTGTTTTATGGGAAAGGTGTAGATAAATATCAGCAGTTAAGAATGTAGCATTACCAAACACACTGTCTTCTTCTTTTCCTCAGATTTAAGCAGTTATGTTCTTATTGTGCATAATTATGTACGACATGCATCAGTGCTTCTGAGAAACCTGTTAGTGGGGTGATAACGATGATACGTATTGGCTGGGTCAGCAGTGATTACAGTCTTATTGTTGTAGCTTATTTATCATGGAAACCATAAAACGGCCTAAATGAATGGCTCAGTGGCATCCATAAGCAAGGATTAAGGAAGCCTTTCGAATGGATGAAATTTGGAGATAGACTTTTAGGATTCAGGGGTGTTGAACATTTATGAAAATAATACAGCAAATAGTTACTGCTGGGAATTATAATACCGGGTTAGACTCTGGCCTTGGGAAGCTGAAGTGCAGGTAATTATCACTATTGAGAATGACTTAAATCAGGGTATCTTTATTCAGAATGTAATTTCTTAGTATTATTATATGATCCAGCTAATTTTTACCACATGTGCAAAAAGCCATGAAGCAGGGAAACTGTTCTATAGTCAAAATCATATGTCATTGCTCAATGAATCTAGTATTTATTTCTATACAAAATTAGAGCACTGTGGAGTCCTTGCCTCCTGAACAAGGTACACATGGCCCCATTATTTTTTGTTTTTTGTTTTTTTCTTTTTGCTTCTTTTAACAGTACTAGTTCAGTTGTACGCTTTACACTCAGAGACAATGTTGGGGTGACTCTATGAAAGACTAAGTCAGAAAAATCAATATATTGAGTATTCAGTAGTTGACTGAGTCATTGATTAGCTTTAGTGAAGAAATTTACTTCTGCTGGCCTGCATACATCTCCCACGTCTCACCTTATTTTTATACAAAAGTGTGTGATGTTTTTGCTCCACTGTCCCCTTTTATGCTGTTTGGAAGTGTTAGTTGATGTGCCTGAGCTTAAATCAGAAGAGCGGCCATGTGAGCATTTGCAGGGAGGCATCATCAATGTTTCCGATAATCAAGAGGCAGCATGGTGGCATAAATCAGGCTGAGATGAAGCACAGCAGCCAGCAAGGAAATGAATCCTAGGGGGTGTTAATGTGTTCATGTCAGGCTATCCATCCAGCTCTGGAAAATCTGAAATAAGCCGCTGACCGTCTATTCTGAGAGAATGTAAGGCACATTTAGCAGATTATGAGGTCTTGTCAATAACTGAATAATAATTTGCAGAGAGCCAGTGCATATAAATGTTCAGTCAGTCTTTCCCTCCATCATCCATGGTTTGTCCTTATCCTGTACTTTTCCTTACTTTAGAGTCCATGCATTGCTGTCCTCTTTTCTGCCTAAAGAATATTATGGACACTGATTATAAACATGACCTTGAGATATACCACATAGAGGTCATTCTCTTAAGAGTCTCTCTCTCTCTCTCTCGCTCTCTCTCTCTCTCTCTCTCTCTCTTTCTCTCTTCTTTCCATCCAACCTTTCTCCATCTCACCCAACTGTCATCCTGTCTAGCCTTGTTAGGAAAGACTAAACTTGCTCCTGGCCCCAAGGTCCATCTGTCAGTTGAGCTCAGCAGGCAGCAGACAGAAATGCAACAGAAATTATGAAACCCAACTGATATACCTCAACAATTCTAATTCAGATATCAGTTTGTGGTTTTCATTTTGATTCCCGTCTTGTAATTTATCTTCCCCTCTTCCCACAATACAATCTCAAGTTTACTCAAAATAATTTTCTTTAACATGTCTAACAAAATAAATTGTGCTGGTAAAGGCCAGTTAAATCTCAGCCTCTAATGGGGTTCTTTTGTTTTTCATTCCATTTCAAACTGTTAATTTTATTATTAAATATAGTATTTTGTATTAAAGTATCCCATTAAAATTGCATCGTCCATATTTAATTATTGGATAGCATTCTATATATACTGTGTACATGACTTACCTCTTCCACCAGCTGCAGCATGCGACGAGTGCTTTCCAGTGACTGTGGAAAGAGAGAGAAGACATTATACAGAACTAAGTTAGACAATAAAGATCCTTAAGGCCTGAGATATGTGAGAGAAGCAGGGTAGAGAACAGAAGTACATGGTAATTAATGAGTGAGCAGTTAATATTTATTGACAGAACTGTTACTGAAATTCTTCTTTTTTAACTTTCACTCTAACATATACTACATATAAAAAATTTCCTGGAGGAAAATATTACATTTTTGGAACAATTATTATTTCTAAACTGTACAATTCATCCAAAACTACACATCAATGCTAAACTCTATGTCATTACTGTTTGTCCAGGAAGCATGAGATCACAGATGCCCATGATTGGCCAATGTGAGAGAATATGTCACCTCTCCCTCACTGAGAGCATGGTCAATTGCTCTCTTGGACTTCTGGACATGGATGACTGTGGGATTTGAACTAGCGATCTTTGGAGGATAGGGCAAACGCTTTTCTGTTGTGTCACATATACATTATATCAATATGTAAAAGCTACATATGTGCTTTGTGAGTGTGGGATTTGTACCTGGTTAGCATTCATTCCAACCTCATCACCCTAGTTCATTTGAATTGGTACAAATTTCGCATGAGATCAGGCTTTGCTCCTCACGTTGCTCATAAATATATCACATGAATTTTAGCAAATGGAGGCAGAAATATCTGCAATGTCTACATTCCAACCAGTTACCCCCCCCTTCCCATAGCAACACAACAAACAGCCTGAAGCATTCTAGAGGCAAAGGAAAGAACTGCCACATCAGCTACATATGCAAAGACTACAAAAGTTCACCTCACCACACAATTACCATTTAACAATCACTGAAATAAATCATAACTGAACCCTTGCATGAAACATTATAACAGACATTAATGGAAAGTAATTTAAGATCTGGCACGCGTCCTCACCTCATCACCCAGCTGGTCGGCACGCTGCTGCATGTCCGAGAGCTCATTGCGCATGTCTGAGTCATCTGCCATGGCTGTTGGGTGGAGTTGGTGGAGCTGGCCTCCAACTGGGAAGTGTGGGTCCTACAGGGAGATTGGGGAGAGCTGGAAGAAAATGGGACAGAGAGTGAGCAGATACATGAGTGAGACTATTCACATCACACGTCTGTTTAGAAACCTGCACCGCCCTTGAATCAACAGTTCAAGATGCTCCTACTTAACAGTACATTGGTTAACCATGCAAGTCTCCTAAATAGGGGACAGTGTTGGGGGAGGATTTGTGTCAGTCTGGGTCAGATTTAAAATGTTCCGATCCATTTCCATCTAAGATTTATCCACCATGACAGCGTTTGCAATTGTAGAGGTCAGCTGGATTTATAGTCACAGTAAAGCCATTTCATTTACCCAGGCTATTTTAAATGGCATCAATAACCACCTTGGAAAAAGAAGCCTGGTTCCTTATACGATTACTTTGCCAGTTCCATAACCTAGTGGCTCTGTGTTATGTATTGGATGAGTTTTTAGATTATTGTATAATCATGACGCAGCAGGGAATTGCATAACAATGAAGGCAGAGCAACCTTTATGAGTGGGAATGTAACAAGCATCTTCATGGCTGTTGAACTCAGCCTATACAAATTCAACCCCAAGGAGTTTGGTGAACCATCACTTTTTTCTCGTCTCATGTGCATTACTAGATAACTATGTACTTTCTCTACTGGCAGCTAGCAAGATCCCCAGGGTTCTGGAAGAACATTTTGATGGAATTCTTTGTTTGCTCCCAAAGAAAACTATCACTCTTAAAAAATATTACAATTAAACACTTTGCAGTACAGGAACAAAGCTATGCTACATCATATTCATTTGTCAAATATGAAGAGTGGCTATAGAGTTCACACATATTCTCCCTTCAGACATTGCATTTACAATTAATACTCAGTTAGGTCTGAACAGACATTAAATATGCTATAAAATCAGAACATGGCCTTTGTTCATTACATGAACCAAACTTGAGCACTTAGATTTAATGTGACAGTCTGACCTTAGACTGCAATGGAAAATGGAGACAGTGAAACTTACTTCCTCATGACTTCACCTGTCCAAGGCACCAGGTCAATACACAGTTCAAAGCCTCTTTATCAGTGGCAGAGCAGGAAATAGATGTGGATTTCTATCTTTTATCATATTACTTGTCTGGATCATTGTGTTAATGGTTAATGTCCAAAATGATCTCTAGAAATTTCCCCAACAAAATGTTAATGAACAAGCCATATTCGACACAGGCAGCCTGTCAAACAAGGACATGTTACAACAAAAATCAGTCGACAGCAGCCGTAAAATAACCAGACAATCCAAGCAGCACCAGGGCTGAACTTTATCTTTATCTTCATGCAGTGGAGGGAATTTCTGAAGTAAACCAAATTGAAATCCCATGGCACTTGACAGTTGGCAGAGAAAATCAATATTAAGCCTAAATCCAGTACTATTACACTACAAGTTACTTTACTGTCCACCCTGCCACCCAGCCTTTCCTTTTCACCCTTCACAAGCTTTAGATATATAACTCTGCAATAAGGCATAGCACTGAAAGAATGCTAACCCTAACATGTTGCTGAGACACGCCATAGGCTCAACCTTGCCATAAAACTGAATTTTTTTGGAACGCATTTGTAATAGATCATACCAATGCTAATCTCACTTAATGGTATGGATTTCAAATAAATACTTTTAGGAGAAAACCTGGAGCCTTTGCTGTGAAAAAGAATCAAGGGAATGCCATGTACAACAAATACCATGTCTTCATTAAAGTACTTCAGTGTGAAGTTCCATCTATGCTAAAAATGCCAAGCAATTTTTGACATTTAAACAAATGCAGATATGTATTTGCTTAACCAGTGCCATCCTTTTGTATTGTTCATCATGTCATTTTGGCCTTTTCTTCTGTTCTGTTATTTTTTTTAATCCTCCTGCTCCTTTAATACATCATTTACTCCATTTCTAGCAGTCAGTCTTTCTACTCGGCTTGTGCTTTGCTGACGTAAACTGCTTGATCAGTAAAATGTACTTCTGACAATGTAAAAGCTACTCATAGATTTCCTCGAATGGTCAAGGTTAACTAAACGGTGGTGTATAGAAACACGGGACAACAACCACAACAATGTAGCAGAGATCCAAACAACAGATCATGACAAAAGACATTACACAATAACCTGGAGAATGCACAGACCGCTGCTAAAAAATAAAAATAATACAATTTTAAAAACTCAGCATAGACCATTAAAGTACTGTACTGCAAAAAAAACATCTTATTGAAAATATCTTGAATATAGTCAAATGTATATTCTATAAATGGTTTAATAATCTTATATTTGGTTTCTTATCAATAGATCATTTTGACTATGTTCAAGATATTGCTAAGATGCCATTTTTTTACATTATTGTACAAAACAATCAACAATCAATGGCATCCCTTAATTGTTGTTGTCTTGTGTAAGGCATTCGAAGTGATAGAGTTATCAAATATGTAGAAGAATGCTCTTATAATTACATGAAACGATATTTTGCAATTCTGTCCACCTTCTAGAGTTTGCATTGAGAGAGACAATTCTGTTTGGAGACTATTGTGACCTCAGATCCTGTTTTCCCTATATTTCAGTGAAGGTAAGAGAGCCTACTGTATGTCCAGAGATGAAATCCCTGACTCAAAGATCTCCCCCAGGGCACAGTGACAATCCTCTCTAGAACACCTTAGAGGGCAAAACACACGCATTAAAAAAAGCATAAAAGTCTGACTATGTCAGAGAACAGTGCAGTGGTGCATATTATTACAATTTCTTTAGGTTGTAACAATTTTTCTGCCAGGTTTATTAATCCTGTTTTCACTCGACAGATCACAGTAATGTAACACATTTAGAATCAATCAGCATCATGTCTTGGCTTTATTAGGCATGAATTATTTAGGTTTTGTTACCATCAATATTCCCCTACACTGTAAAGGCACTGGTTTGTGAAATGTCCTCAGCAACATAATCAACTATTGCTGTGTAATGAAAAAGATGAAAAAATAAATAAATGGAGTGCCTCATTTCCAGTCCCCTGACAGCTATCATTATTTTCACTTTCTCTATAGTAATCTCTGTCATTTTCTCATCTGTGCTCATGCAGGCATGCAAAATGTCCAAATTGTACAGTATATGTGGAAAAAGGGCCACGAGGACACAAAAACATAGTAATTATAAAACCGTAGTCATTGATTAAAGTGTCATAATGCCTAGATGAAGTCTCATTAAAATATTTATTTTTGATCACCCTTAGAGGGTAAAAATAATAATCATATTAATGCAATTAAACTCTGTAAGCCAATTAAAAAGTGCTTAAATGTAAAAAAAAAAAAAAAAAATACATTTGAGACCCAACCAAAATAGAGCTGTTATGTTGTTATACACCAAATGTCTGAGACATTAAAGACAGACGTGGCCCAATTTATCAAGTATACTCAGTTATAAATTCTTCAAAGGAGCGTGTGAGCATGATCTAGCCAGATCTTTCAATGGTTTACAGTATGAAAGCTCTGTATTAAACATAAGATGTCATGTCGATGATCAGCGGCATTTCACTGTTGCGTTACCTATTGGAAACCCCCAGGATAGTGTGTAAGGGGCATCTTTGCTAGATAGCTAACTGTGTACCTACGAATTAACATGTCACATTCATTTCATAGCTCTATGGGTTAGTTCACATAATTGTTCACAAAAGCATTTCTCAGATATAGAACATTACCGGATTAGTTGTGTTAGTTGTAGATGTGCACAAAAAAAGTCATGTGTTACTTTTTTAATTACTCGCCAGTTGTCTTCTTATTTGCTCTTGCTTGAGTCATTGACTTGATCACTACCTTTCTGTTTACTCAAGTAAACTATTACCACAGTAGCAGCACTTTTACTCTAGTCAGTGTTTTGTAATCTTTCCCCCACTGCATATGGTGCTTGAAATTGAACTCATATGAGAATCTGCAAGCCCCCCCTAAAAAAATTTTTAAAAATTGTGAGAGGTGTGAAAATTGGGAACACCTTCCTACACAGGCCTATTCAGAGCAGCTTGTCTTTGTGCCAGTCTGGCTGCCATTTTGTTTTTGCAGTCTCCGTTTCTCCTGTAGCCATTCTAATAGCATTTCTGTCCCATGAAAAAGGAAAAACGTATCACAATCGACCTTGAATTTTAGAGTTAAGGAAATAGAACTGTTCTGTGACGTTATCTCTGAAACCTGGTCATGGTATCAGGATTCTGGATATGTTAAATATAGGGCTATGATAGTTGCTCATTTCTCACCATTCGTTATTTTCTCAGTGATGTCTAAACATTTGTGGATTTATCTGACTGTCGTGAAATGTTTTGTATTATTTATAGTGTAGCAACTTGAATAATGCCTTTTCAAATCATTTTCAAATCATAGCTTGAGGGTTGAGGCTCTGGGACACTGATCAGAAGGTTGGGGGTTCAAGTCCCAGCACAGCTGAGGTGGCACATGAGCAAGGCCCTTAACACTCTCTTCTCCAGGAGCACTGTATCATGGCTGACCCTAATTTTCTAAGAAGCTGGGATATGCAAAGAAAAGAATTTCACTGTGCTGTAATGTATATGTGACCAATAAAGGCTTCTTATTCAAAACTTGTTTATTTAACATACACCACTTGCAACCTCAACACACCACTTGTACATTTAAAGTACATGGTTAAATACTATGTATACTTGAAATGCCAGTGAGATATACTTTAAGTAATGTGATCTAGCCTTTTAATGAGATAATTTAGGGAATGTACATATCTATAACATATTCTATCTACAGAAGCCCAGAACACCAAAAGAAAATCCAAATGAACCCCCAAAAAACATGAAAAAATCATGCAAAAGTAAGCATTACAGATCAGTCCCTATAGTACAATGCTGTGAGCTTAAACTGCTGACAGTGCCATGCTACTAATTGACGTGATATTTCTTTTTACTGATCTACACTAGCCCACTGTATTTCTAATCATCAGGGAAGACAATGCATTTATTTCTGTGTGGACGCAATAGGAAACCTTGGAATGATAAGTTACAAGGGTAGTTATGGCTAGAGAACATTCCCTGTGCCCACTGCTGAAGGCTGGAGATATAATGAGAATCTTTACGTCTTTGCAGTTGATCTAACACTGGTGCATTTCACAAGACCATCTGTGATCCTTGTGCAGTAAAAGTGCCAGATTCCACTGCAGACTTCTGCAGAAACCCCTCCCAACCCCGACATCTAATAGTCCACCTGCAGTCTATCAACATACCAAGCCAGACTTATGATGTTTATCCTTAATAAGATGGATTGAGCACACGCATGAACCCTTTAAGTCCTTGCATCCACTGTAATCTCTGTCACGTGATTCTAATAATAACAATAATAATAATCATCATCATCATTTTTTTTTTTAATTTGCTGATAAACAGACAGTTTGGGTTAAAGTTTATAAAGAATACAGATACAAATAGAAAAGTTCCAGTCATGTAGTCTACTGCAGCAAATTTAAAAGGTGGATACGAAAATAAAAATAAAAACAAATATAAAAACCCCTGCATATGAACAAAGGCAAAATATGAAACAATAACAAACATTAAAAGGTGAATAGGAAAGTATAAATCAATAGCGACAAATATGAAAAGCATAGATGTGAAAACACACACATGAACATTTTTTGAAGTATGTAAAAAGCATGACTGAAAGGGTTAAAAGCACACTAGTAGTCTTATTCTTCACTCTTCTCTTACTTCTCCTTACTACTTGAAGTTGCAGTAAATCCCAGAAATATGGGAATGCTTCATGAAAAGGACTAAAATCAACATGGTAAGCAACATGGTGATATTTTAAGCATTATGCTATATATTTAAACACTAAAACTGTTTTTCTTAAGCATTGGCATCCACAACTAATATTTATTGAAGCCTCATTCTGTAATACTTCCTCTTCGTCTAATGCCTACACTCGTACACTCTAAAAAATGCCTTTCGGGTCATTTAATTGGGTTATTTTCTTAGTCTTGAGTAGTTTTTGGGTAGTTTTGTGTAACCCAACCAATGGGTTAGTGGCTGGGTCATTTTCACTGACAGTTGAATCACTTCGCCCCTCCCCCACCCTGACGCCTCAGCCTAGCTCCTTGGGACAAATCAAATCAGCTCGGACTGTTCGAATTCGGCCTCAGTTGTAGGTACGCGGTTCTCATAGACAGACTGTTAGACGTATTTGGAGAAACAAGGTTTGTTCGAATATATTTATCCATAAAAACATTACTGTACACTAAAAAGCAAAAAAGTATGATAACACTCCAGTTTACATGACACTATGCCCACTGGATCGTAAGTTGGTTACTCTGTTTTAAATGTCTCCTTTTATCGAAATCTGACATTTTCGTCTTAAATATATGACTTATTGGAGTCTGAAGTCTGTATATAAACACCACTTTTGCAGCTCCAGGAATGCATTTGTGAATGCATTTGTTTATAATGTGGTATATTAGACATAATATACCACATTATAAAATAATCCTGAAAATATTAACCCATTTATGAAATAAAATTAACCTAGCGTTTTTGTAAAAATGAAACCATCCTTTAGGTTGAAAAACAACCCATTTGCTGGGTCAAAATGAACAATCCAACTTGATGAGTTAGTTTAACCCAAAATGCGTTCTGTCCTATATTTACCCAGCCGTTGGGCTAAAAATAACCAGATTTCAGTTGTTTTTAGCTCAGTGTTTTGTAGAGTGTAGATGGATCTTGGACCAGTCTTCCATGCAGAAAATTTCAAACTCATGCTATTCTTGGGTTTGCACATGTGGACTGCACTCTGTAATTCACAATACTGCTCAAATCTGGGGTTGAGAATGAGTTGGCTGTTGATAAACATTGATTTTGTGTTCCTGTAACATATTTGTGCTGATGGTGTTCATGACCAAAACCGTTTTGGTCTCGTCTGACCACAACACATGAAGTTCTAATCACACTATCCAAACAACCTGCTTCTAATGTTTAAACCTAAATAATAACAGTAAGCCAATTAACACTGCATTTGTGTTTAAATGTAAGTGTTTTTTTAATGTGGATGTTTTGGGTATAAGTTTGTTGTCATGGCAAATGTAACAAAAATAATAATAAAAAGAGTAAAACAATTGAATATATTAAAATGGTTATTTATTTTGCTTGATTGTATTAACGGCTAATGCAGTTACATAACAAAGTTCTTGTTACGAATAAAAAAAATTATAATAACTTATTTTTTAATGTCAGCAGGTTGAGGAGGGGCACAATCGCGGGAGCGAAATGACAGAGAAGGGACGCGGAGCTGAGACTTAAAGGGCAGCGAGAA
>JAOUWY010001697.1:0-17173 GCA_025728095.1 Prietella phreatophila | reverse complement strand
CTCTCTCTCTCAAACTCACTCTTTCTCTCCCTCTCTCACTGTCTCTCTCACTCTCTCTCTCTCTCTCTCTCTCCCTCTCTCTCTAACTCACTCTTTCTCTCTCTCTCTCTCTCTCTCTCTAAAACTCACTCTTTCTTTCTCACACACCCTGCATATCTCTCTCTCTCTCAAACTCACTCTCTCCCTCTCTCTCTTCCTAACTCACTCACTTGCGCACAGACCCTGCATATCACTCTTTCTCTCTCTCCCTCTCTCTCTAACTTACTCTTTCTCTCTCTCTGACTCACTCTTTTTCTCTCTCTCTCTCTCTCTCTAACTCTCTCTTTCTCTCACTCACTCACACACCCTGCATATCTCTCTCTAACTCACTCTCTCTCTCTCTCTCTCTCTTTCTCTCAAACTCACTCTTTCTCTCCCTCTCTCTCACTGTCTCTCTCACTCTTTCTCTCTCTCAAACTCACTCTCTCTTTCTCTCTCTCAAACTCTCTCTCTCAAACTCTCTCTTTCTCTCTCTCAAACTCACTCTCTCTCAAACTCACTCTCTCCCTCTCTTTCTCTCTATCACTCTCTCTCAAACTAACTCTTTCTCTCCCTCTCCCTCTCTCTCACTGTCTCTATCTCACTCTTTCTCTCTCTCTAACTCTCTCTCTCTCTCTCTAACTCACTCTCTCTCTCTCTCTCTCAAACTCACTGTTTCTCTCTCTCAAACTCTCTCTCTCTCTCTAGCTCTCTCTCAAACTCTCTCTCTCTCTCTCTCTCTCTCTCTCTCTCTCTCTCACACAAACTCACTCTCTCTTTCTCTCTCTCTTTCTCTCTCTCAAACTCACTCTTTCTCTCTCAAACTCACTCTCTCTTTCTCTCTCTCAAACTCACTCTTTCTCTCTCTCTCTCTCTCTCTTTCTCTCTCTCAAACTCACTCTCTCTCTTTCTCTCAAACTCACTCTCTCTCTTTGTCTCTCTCAAACTCACTCTTTCTCTCCCTCTCTCTCAAACTCACTCTGTCTCACTAACTCACTCACTCGCGCACACACACCCTGCATATCTCGCTCTCTCTAGCTCTCTCTCTCTCTCTCACTAAGTCACTCGCGCACACACCCTGCATATCTCTCTCTCTCTCACTAACTCACTCTCACTAACTCACTCACTCGCACACACACCCTGCATATCTCTCTCTCTCTCTCTCTCTCACTAACTAACTCTCACTAACTCACTCACTCGCACACACACACCCTGCATATCTCTCTCTCTCTCTCTCACTAACTCACTCACTCGCGCGCGCACACCCTGCATATCTCTCTCTCTCTCTCTCTCTCTCTCTCTCTCTCTCTCTCTCTCTCTCTCTCACTAACTCAATCACTCGCAGACACACACACCCTGAATCTCTCTCTCTCTCTCTCTCTCTCTCACTAACTCACTCACTCGCGCACACACCCTGCATCTCCCCCCTCCCCATCTTTCTCCCTCTCTCTCTTTAACTATCATGCCATATAGTAGGTAGACGCATCAGTAAGAAGGATCCATATCCATTTATCTGGACATGTTATGACTGCCATCTCACCTCAGTTGGCTTCGGTGCTGTCAGATTAAATATTTAAAAGAGTCAACCTGAACCAGAATCAAGCACACTGCAGCTGTCAGTCAAGAGCACCTAGACGCACATCACTTCCATGGTGGAAGACAGGTGTGAAATATAGACTCCTAGTATATATCAGTTTAGGTTCTGTGCAGACACGGGATGTTCCTGTGACCATGATTTCTATCCATGCATATACACTGCCTTTCATAAACATTGGAAAGCGAAGTCTGGAAGTCCATTTACAGAGAGCCATCCTTAAAAAAGATTTCAAAACATGGCCCATAAACAACTGGCCAAGTTAGTCATCCAAGTTAGTCATGAACTTAACTGAACTGCATTTCATTATCTGTAGAGATGACTGATCCAGAATGCAGCTGCTTGACTGGATTTCAGCTTTCCTAAGTTCTCCCACACCACCCCAGTGCTACGCTCCCTCCACTGGCTTCCTGTAGCTCCCTGCATTAGATTTAAAACTCTGATACTTGCCTACAAAGCCAAAAATGGACGAGCACCCACTTACCTCAAATCAGTTTTCACACCCTGCACTGCACCACGCTCCCTCCGATCCTCTAGCACTGCTAGACTGGTGCGATCATCTCTCAGGGTATCAAGACTCTTCTATGTTCTGGCACCTAGGTAGTGGAATGAACTTCCCCCAGATGTCCTAACACTGGTCACTGGTGGTCTTTAGCACTTTTTCATTGAGAAAAAAAACATTGTTCTTCTTACTATATTACTTCTCAACAGAGTTAAGACTGATGGTATCTGGAACCAGTATCGGGATGCATTTATTGATCGAGACTTCAAAGCACTTCTGTAAGTCGCTCTGGATAAGGGTGTCTGCCAAGTGCCTTAAATGTAAATGTAAAATACAAATGACTGACAGATGTGGCAGAGCTTCAAAGGGAACATGCCTTATATCCCCGACCTCAAGTGATCAACGGCAAACCATAGGCACTAAATATGACAGTAGTTATGTGAGGCATAAAACACAATGCTTCTGTAGGTAAATATTCAATGACAGTGGGGCAGTTATTTTCACAGCGTGTAAAACTTTTCCTCTGTTATAAAACACTGATGCTCGAGACTCCGTCCATAAATGCTACATGAACGTCTCCTCACAGAGGGTGTCACCTAATCGATGATTACACACGTTCTCAATCCGTTTATGTGGAGTGTCCACCGTACGAGCCCCTGTGCAAACTGTTACTATATACCTGAGATCTGTCTTGCAGCCCGAACTTGCTGTTTTAGAAAATGAATCAACACCTTCTGATCAATGAGATTTGAGAGATCAAAAATGCTGTAGTCCAAAACATTACAAGACTTTATGTTCCCCAAATGTAGGGAATTGTATAAAGGGCTGTGGCTCCTATATGATTTGAGATCAATGCCTTTGAAATAAATCGAACATTCTGCACGCTAACCTCTTATCACCTCATTATCACCAGACTAGTCTAGTCTAAGCTTGTGTTCTCGTTGGAGAACTACTCTTCTCATCACTAATATAGCAGCACTTCTTTTGTTCCAGAGAGGGTATTACTGTAAGTGACTGTGCCTGTGTGTATTTGGTTCAGGGCTTATTGTTCTCTGGGTTTAAGGCTCCACTGTTTGCTTTAGATTAGTCTATCTCTCAGAATAGCAAGCTCTTATACAAGTGAGTGGATTGGCAAATATTAGCAGTGTGGAACGTTCTTAGCCTTTCAAATTTTTCAGTTCTTTTTTTTTCCCTCCCTATTTCATTAGACTTTGCTAAAGTTCCAGTAACAACTTATTACCAGAGCTTGTATTCCTTTGTCAGACTGGAAGATCAAGCCTGGAACATGTCACTGTGGTTTTTCTGCCAGCAGTTCTATACACACAAATGCACAAGACTGTGAAGCAATAACCCTTGTTTGTGCTGTCTAAGCTGCTTTGATATTGTTGAATATATTACATTATGAACCGTCTCAGAAAATGACTTGATCGTAGTGGAAACTGATTGTTTTTGCTGCATTTTGGGAGTATAGATGGATTAAAGGCTTTTGATGGCAGTGGTTTCTTGGCAGCATTTCAAAATAAATGTTTATAGATTTCAGTTTATGAATATGAAATTTTGTGAACTTAAATTTTCTGTTATTTATGCATTTGCATCCTGCTGGAAGTCAAGTGGGGTTTATCGTCATTCCTGTACATACCGTTTAGACTAGGAATGTGTCCCAATGCCACTATTTCTGTCTGTTCAGTACCCCGGATATCCGTATCTGATTCTGATTTCTACTTGAAATGACTGTGGCCTTAAGCCGTTTTGGGAAATTAATTAATATTCACCCTAGTATTACACCCCTAGAAGCACTGGAAAACCTTTGAAAATAAACTCTGCGGTAGAAATGCCAGCACTATCAGCATGTCAAAATAAATGTGGCGTCACAGTACACCTGGCTACATAAAGGACAAATACACGACAGTGCAAAATGAAATCAATACGCAGGACAATTCATGGTAGACAGGAAAGGACAACAGAATAATATTGGATGGAGTGCAAACAACTGTCTGTAAACTAGAAGGGGGGGGGACACAGAAAAACAGATTTTGTCTCGACCCATTCAGCATTCACCAGTTGAATATCAGCATATTACATCTGGCATATTTACTATAGAAATGTCCGGAAGATTGTGAGGAGAAAGCATCCAAAAGCTGCTCCATAGAAGAATGATTTTTCCACTATTAGTATCTTAATACTGTGATGAGTTGGCAATCTGTCCAGGGTGTCCCCCGCCTTGTGCCCCGAGCTTCATGGGATAGGCCAGAGGCTTCCCCGTGACCCTTTGTAGAATAAGTGGTATGGAAAATGGATAGATAGATGGATAGTTAGTACCTTAACATACACCATTTCCCCAATTTTTGGTAGTGTGATATTGACAACGTGGAAAACCTAACGCACTAAAATGTCATTTTAGTGTAAATTACATTTCTTTATTTTATCCTAAAGCTATGCAAACTTTAGCACTCCTCAATACTGTACATAGAATGGTGTATGCTTTCAATACAGTGAAATTCCTGGGCTAGATCATCCTGCAAAATACTTGGAACACATGTTAGGCTCCATCACGTGGGTATAAAGGAGGTGAAAATATTGCACAGTGCAGTAGGGAGGAAGTGAATTTGGCTGTGGATCCTACTCTAGAGATGGCCTTGACTTTATCCTGCTTGGTGTGCTGAGAGTGACCTGAGATGAGTCTTGGATGATGTCTTCTTGGCATCAGCTCAGTGGTGCTGGCTGGTAGAGTCAAGTGCCATGTGGGAATGCTCGCTTCTGACTGGATTATGAACAGAGCAAGCTTCAAAGTGATTGGGTTATGCACCAGGCACAACTTACAGATGATTGGGTTAGAGTGATTTATGGGCTTGAGTGTTGACAGCACTGATTCCTGCAAATCTGTCTATCCAAGTATCGATCTGTTTAACCTGTAAGAAAATTTAGACCCCTTTCTTGAGCTCTTAATGGTTCTATGCAGAACCATATTACACGTTTCACCCGCAATTATTCCTGGGCAAGAAAGGAAACTGTACCTGTATTTTTCAATTTGTCTACAAAAGGAAAATGAACTGAAATCCTTTTGAGAGGGTGCTCCCACCTGACCAACCCCCCACTCTCCATTATTCCTGTGCAAAAAGCACCAAAATGTACCTCCATTTCACAATATTTACAGAAATATGACCTACCCATTCCTTAGAAGGAGAACGGTTCTTTGGGTTTTCGGTTGTTTCTTGAGTGACCCTTAAGGTTCTGTGTAAAACCCTACAACAGGGTGTTTTCTTATCAGAAAGGGTTCCAAGTAGTTCCTAGTTTGGAAGCTCTAAACCCTTAAGCATCCTATGAACCCTCTCAGAAATACATCCTTTTCCTTGGTTTGTATCGTTTATTGAGGATGCTCCATCCTTTTAATTATCTTTTAGAGTAAAGCTTTAAAGGTACATCACTGGTCCTTAAAGTAAGTGTCCCCCCCCCCCTCATTTTTCACCCCATTTTGGCCACCTGCCTATTCCCATCCCATGTTTCAAACACCGGGCAGTGTAACCCACAAAGGAAAATGCTATCTGCCCTCTTCTGTACACATACAGCTCATAGGTGCCTGTGATTGGCTCGTGTTGCTGTGGTGGATAGGGAAGGGAGTAATACTGCCTCACCCAGAGAGCACAACCGCTCTTTCTCCCTTGATGCACTCCTGGCCACAGTTGCCTGTGGCATCGTTGGGAATTCGAACTCACGAACTCCCGACAGAACGGTGAATGCTTTTCTATTGCACCACTTGAGAAAGGTACATATTAAAGGTAAAATAACATGTACCCTTGAAGGCACCAGGCCAGCTACAAGGAGAAGTTCAGTTTAGTACCTGTATCTAAGAGTGCTTAAAGAACCCTTGAAGAACACTTTTTCGAACAGAGTATGTATTCTGCAGATATATGTATTTTCTCTCTCTCTCTCTCTCTCTCTCTCTCTCTCTCGCTCGCTCGCTCGCTCTGGTCTGGCTGTATCTCTCTAATACACACACTCACTCAGAGAAAGGCCAGTTGTGTCCCAGTAGTTTGGTGTGAAATATTGGTTGAGGTCTCAATAAAACGTCCATGTTAATAGCTGGCAGGAGAGGCAAGGGCCACAGTCCGGAGCTCAGGGAGGAAGATGATGTCAGTCCTGGGTATACACTCATGATTCATTCATTTTTATATTATTTGCACATCCTTGGTGCTGTTTGCATACAAGCCATACAATTAAAAAAAAAACTGAAGTGTGAATTCTGTCGCTTTACTTCATTGCAGTGGGTGGATTGGTGTTGATATGCAGCGAGCCACTGAGCTTCTGAAGCAAGTATACTGTGGGAGTTAAACAGGGTTAAAGCTCTCTTTGCTCTCTCAGAGAACAACACAATAAACAAACGCCCCCTAAACCCCCCCTGCCTTCTTATCTATCCCAGCATCTGTGCTGGTGTTGATTGAAATCTCGTCCCCTCCCCACCACCTCATACCCAACTTCTGTTCTTCATGCACGGTGGCGTGCGAAAAGCAGGTCAAAATTTAAATAGCTGAAAATAGAACATCTGGCAGGGGCCTGTCGCTCAGCAGTGTGTAATGAAATATGGAAATGGAGGAGGGTGGTGGGGAGGGGACGCTCTTCAAAGAACACTGGAGCTTCTGCACGCCTGGAGCCCCCTTTCACAAGTATTCTGCCTTACCGTCCATACTGCTTTCTTGCTACACGTGCCTGGCATCCAGGTGCCCCACTCTTTTGGCATCGCCAGCTCGTTAGTGCCCGCAGGCTGGCAGAGTCGGCAGCTGGCATCATTAAACTTCAAACTCCATGGTGCCGACCCGGGGTGCCACGGCACCAGGCTGAGACTGCCTGCTCATCCCATGCTGCCAGCAGCTTATTAGCGTCATGCTAATATAACTACAACCCTGTCACCTAAAACTCTGAGCCGTCTTCAAACCCTCTTGTTATTATCTGAGTCTTTATCTTGCATATATGGCTACATAACAGGATGGTCAAATCTCCTTCCATGCCATGCCTTTAAATATCTGTTAATGTACTAATTTCTTTATTGTTCTCCCAAGATGTTGGAACTGTCACACACACAGTCTCTCGTTTTCTTTTTTTTTTCCTGAGTTAACTGAGTGGCCCGCTCGTTGGCTGCTTCCGCCGAGCGACTCCCTGTGTGTGTAATTAAGTCGTGAGTGATAACAGTTCAATTATTTGCCCAAACGCGTCTCTGTGGATTCATTACACACTCGCTGATGATGGAGAGTCCCCAGATGCACTGCACAGAGGGGAAATGGGAGGAAGAAGGATGAAGAAAAAAAACAATGCATCATTGTAGAATTTATAGCTTAACTTTCTCTCTCCTGATCTTCAGTTTAGGAGGTGGTAGGGTTTCCAGACAGAGAGAAAGAAGAACAGTGCCAAATGAATGGCATTTGGCTTTAGAGAGATGTAAACAAGCAGCCTGACAGCCCGTTTGACTCTAATCCACACGGCATTGATGGAGCCTGAAGATTCCACGATATTTCTTGTCATTCCACGTTGGATTGTTTCTTGTTTATTGAACTAGTCAGAGCTTCTACCACGAGTTTTGCTGTTGACGTTCTCACCAGTGCTTCGATTTTTCGAGTTTCATATTCAATCTTTATCACACTTATAATGGAGCTTAGTTGGCTCTCATTTTGATTTATGCAATGCAGTCCACTAAACTCGTTTCATTTCACAACATTTCATGCTATTATTTCAAAAGCATTGATTGACTTGTTTTTTAAGATAGACGCAGCTTTGAATTTCTAGAGTGAGTCGAGTCAGTTGAGTCCATTCACTAGCTCATTAATTTGCCCTACCACTTTGCCCCAATTGCTATATAGTCTGATTCTTTCTGACAATATACAGCTTTGGTGACAAAAATAGCCAAACATAATTACACTATTGTGTTGTTTTATCATTTTGCTTAGATCCAGGCCGATGATGTTCAAGGGCATACCATCTTGTTTGAATATTTCTTTTGAGATTATGCACTGTACTGATTTATTAAAGGTGTATTCATTATCGTCAGTAATGGCTTTTTCCTGGTCAGGGTTGTTGTAGATCCGGAGCCTAACCTAGGAATACTGAGTGCAAGATGGGAATACACCTTGTATAGGATTCCTGTCCATCACAGGGCATCACATGCATTCACACCGAGCAATGGATGGATTAGAGTCACTAATCCATCTACCAGCATGTTTTTGGAAGGTAGGAGAGAAATGGGAGAAACACACACACACACAAGAAGAAGAACATGCAAAACTCTGCACTGGCATTAATCTGAGCTCAGAATTGTATCCGGTCCCTGGAGCTGCAAGGCAACAACACTGCCTATTGCGCCACCATGCTACTGCATTGCTTTAGAATCTAGGTAAAAAGAGGGTCTTGCTGTCGACAATAAGGGTTCACTGACTGAAACACTGACCAGCTGGATGAAAGAGCTGGGAGTCATCGTTATTAATAAATGTTCCCATGACTGGAAAATTCACCGACTCGAGAAAATGAAGTATGTTAGGTGTGCATGTGATTGTGAATACTACCTAGATGATTCAGTGACAGAAAATCAAAACCAGCAGAGGCTGGTGGCCATGGATATTTGTGGGGCTGGATGACATTAATAACATCGAGAAAATGAATTCAAGAGGTCATCAGACTTGTGCCTAATAGGCCGTTGAAACTGACAACATACAGTCATACATCATACATTCTTTCTGTTCATTTTAAGTGCTTTTAGATGGACCTTTGTTCACCTATTGTATGATTAATACAGTAGTTGTGTGCAACACAGTGGAACTAATATCATTAACCAGGATTTCTGATGTATGGACTATCTACTTTGGTGTAGAAACCATGAACGTGGCAACTCTGTCATTAACCCTCCTGTCTGCGACTCCTCCTTTGAGCCTTTTAAGTCTAGACGTTTAGAACTTTTAAGCCCACCTACTTCCAATAATAAGGTGGTCATCAGCTTCAAAGTATTCCTTGCTATATTTTGGAAAGTTGTCATAGAGGTGTATTCCCAGTGCTGAGAGTGGTTCTCACTCAGAGTCTCATGGACGATCACGCCAAACCCTGGGAGCCTCAGAAGACTTTTACTCAGGACATTCTCTAAAAACAGTGGAGTAAATTGAGCCAAAATGGCAGACTGTTCTCTTTCATCATCAAAAATTGTTTCGTAGGGGAAAGTGATATTTGGCTGCAGTAGTCATTATAGAGGAATAAAACATGCCGTGACAGGAACAGCTGCAGTCAGGACCGTGCTATTTCTGCTTTACGTGACAGCAGAGGATCACATAATGTGCCATTATGTGTCCAGAGGGAGCAGTACTGACAAACATAAGGAGAAAAGATAGACTTTTGTTGCTGTTGTAGGAGAAAATGGTCTTTGACCTAACTCATACTGGATGGTAATGAGCAGGATCGACTTTAACTCTTCGCAGACAAGAGACAGTTATAAGAATCCACTTCTGATGTTTCTTTCACATGTCTCTAATTGGCATGGACATTAAAAGCAAGAATGGGGTTGTCATGAGGTTAAGAGTAAGTGTGATAAATCTACATTTACGCCATTATTAAGCCATCTGAAGACACGTTTACAGAGCTAACCCAAGTCAATACAACTCTTGACCCTGTTGACCTTTAACCCATGGGTGATCCAGTATAGGAACTCTCCAATCAGCTTCCAGAACATGCCAGAACTGTAACTCTCATTCTGGTATTTACGTATGAGTCTCAAGAGCCAACAGAAGGCTATGTTAAGTGAAGTTCAGTTGATCCACTAGAGCTACCCTGAAATCAGTCTTGTTTGATCATGTCCTTGGTTAGATTGGGCAAAATTCATCTGTGCTAATTACATAAAAGAGAAGATTCTTCACTGTGCAGTGAGGTTTTCTCACCTCTAAATGGCCTGTAAGGTTTTGACTATGTCATAACAAAAACAAAATAATCAATCATTTACCATTTATAACACATTGAGAGGTTTGTGGGAGCTAGCACAAACTTTAGTCTAATTCTTTCTGCATTCCCAACACACGTACAGGTTCACATAATTATGACCTCACTCTTGGGACGACATTTTCATTTTCCCCCATCTCAACTGTCTCTATTGAGCATGCTGGTGGCATTGGGAAGGTGAGCAGTCTTTCACGATTGACTGCAGATCAGCATCTAGATCACTTGCACAATCCAATCAAATTCTGATGAATGGAAAGGCAATCCTGCTTTGTCCAAATAAGCTGTTTCATTCAGAGATACTGTCACATTGGGGGGTGCACTTGAATTTCTGTTTCATGTTAGAATGTTACATGCAAGCTGATCAGTCAAGACCATGATATCCATGTTTACCAGCTCTAACATAACGCATAATTTTTTTTTTAGGTCAAGTCACACTATAGGGTTCAACATTGAATCTAGGTAGGTAAATAATTTAGAGTAGGGTTGTGACTGAATATGAGTACATACATAACAACTAACTGATAATATGTTCTAAGCGGATTGGACTTTGCAATTTAAAAAAAAAAAAAAGAAAACTTGCCCAAAATGTTCACAGTGTATCTGGTTGAGACTAGGGGTATGTATGTATGTATGTATTGAGAGTACGATCCTCTGGGATTCACCAAATAAGTATGAGTTTGAGCAAGCTGTCAGTTATGAACCTTATGGGATAAAGACCATGTTTATTAACATGAACATGCAGAAATAAGGGATGAACTTACAGTATCCTTAGTAACAGCCTGATCAGGATCACAGCGGTTTAAATTAGGATTCCAGATTGTTTATATCTTGGGCCGAAAAATTAACTAATTTCGTTTGAAAATAGCACAGACAGGTAGAAACAAACAATAACTCTGCTAGTGGGAACAGTCATATGGACACATCTCTAGTTTATTATGAACTGGAGTGATGTAGCTGAGGTTGAGCCAGAATTCACACACCATCCCGACAATGCTGCCATTTTTATTGCTGTATTCCCCCCAGTGTTTCCAGGAGAATAATGGTTAGGGTTTCATATTGTCTTTGCATGTATTTTTCTCATTTGTAAGTTGCTTTGGATAAAAGCGTCTGCTAAGTGAATAAATGTAAATGTAAATATAAATATTACTTTTTTTTATTTGAAATTTGTTTCAGGCCACACCCACCTCAGATTTAAATCTGAATACAGACACAGATACAGTTGCAATCAAAGTTATTCAACCACCATTGCAAATCAAATTTATTGTCAAAATGTACAGACACATCTGTTTACTATGAATAAATCAAACAAAAGCAATTGAAATAGAATGCTTCAAGTGGTTTCCCCAAATTCAACTGAAAATGCAACTTATAATGATTTCTCCAGTTTCAAAATTATTCAATCCCCTGAGCAGAATCCTTCACAACAGCACACTATGCAAAACAGGTGTTGTCTCAAGCACAACTGATGCAAATAATCAAGGGCTTCATTAGCTACACCAGGTGTGTTTGAGCTGGAACACATGAAATACCTGCACTGGCTTGGGGCGGAAAATAAATGAAATACCTGGACAGTTCAGAAAAATGAAACTATCAATGGCTGCCACCAGATTTCTGAGAAGGCAGGTTGTGAAAAATCCTCAAGTGACTGCAAAAGACCTGCAGCAAGACTTGGTGGCAACCGGCACTGAGTTTTCAGTGAGCACAGTAAGGCACATACTAAACGCAAAAGCTTTTCCAGAGCCAGAACTCCAAGACGTACACCACTAGTGACCCAAAAGCACAAGAAAACCTGGGTCAAAATCATATAAATAAGCCACAGATGTTTTGGGATTCTGTTCTGTGGAGCAATGAAACAAAACTGGAACTTTTTGGCACGATGGATCAGCGGTATGTCTGGAGGAAGAAGAATGATGAAACAACACTCTGTCCACAGCCAAGCATGGTGGAGGCTCGGTGATGCTCTGGGGCTGCTTTGTATCCTGTGGCACTGGAAACCTTCAGCATGTGGAAAGCAAGATGGATTCATTGAAGTATCAGGAAATCCTAGGAGAAAACCTCATCACGTCTGTGAGGAAGCTGAAGTTTGGCCGTCATTGGACCTTCCAACAGGACAATGATCCAAAGCATAGCTCAGATTCCACCAAGGCTTGGTTACAGAAGAAGTCCTGGAAGATTCTACAGGGCCATCACAGTCACCTGACTTGAACCCCATAGAAAATCTCTGGTGGGATTTGAAGAAGGCAGGTGCAGCACGCAAACCCAAGAGCAATCTTAGCCCATTGCTCATGACGAACGGGATAAGATTCCTCAGGAACGCTACCAGAAGCTATGTATCTTGTTTGCAGCAGGTCATAACAGCCGAATGGGGCTCTTCTAAGTACTAAAGTGCTTGCCTTGAATAATTTTTAAACTGGAAATCTCATGATAAGTTGCATTTTCAGTTGAATTTGGGGAAATTTGTTGTTTGCATTTGTTGTGTTGAACTATTTCAATTGCTTTTGTTTGATTTCTTCACTGCAAATAGCTGAGAGTCTGTATATTCTGACAAAAAACCTGATTTGTAATGGGGGTTGAATCATTTTGATTGCAACTGTATTTAGAGCACTAAACATATATAGATACAGATACTAGATAAACCAGCCAAAGAACACTTTCAGGTTCTAGATTCAAACATTTTTTTTTTTTAATTTCAATAGTTCCCTAAGCCTACTAAAGGCAGTCTAACTCAGGATTGAAAATATGAGGATATCCTCTGTATATTCTGTGACTCATCACTGACATTTCCCAGTAACTTTTAGGTTAATTGGAATCACTTACATACTCTTTTAGATGATTTCTTGGAACATGCTGTCCTACTATTAAGTAAAATGCAATATCTCTATGACAAGTAAGTTAGTAAACCAATGCAGTTCAAACACTGACCACCTGGGGACACTAATGCTTATATTTGTCAGAGTGTGTCAGCCTGCCAGTGTAAAGCCTCTGTACGGCACTGACCTGTGCTGCTGTGGAGAATCTGGACAAGTAGGCTGAGCTTGACCTGTGTGTTCCCTTGGCAGGAGAGCTCTTTCCTGGGCATAAGGCCTCATTTCTGAGCATGGCAAGGGAACAGTGCTGAGGGAGGGGGCATGAGGATAGATCAGCATCTACGGACACCATCTGTCACTGCATAGACACCAGGGAAGTGAGGTTGCCAGTCAGGTGGGCAGTGTGGGACAGGTGTTCCCACCTCCACCAGCTGCCACTATTCCAACATCTCTGCTGCTACAGTGAGCAAAGCTTTTCTTCATCTTCAGTCTGTGAAACTTTTTAGTCATCTGGAATGTCAAGAACACATACTGTGTAAAGTATACTCTTGAAGACTTTCAGATGAATGGTGAGACATCTTCAATGTTATCCCTGTTCTTGGGTATAACTTGAGTTAAACTATTTATTTATTTCTTATTATTCTTTATTTATTTCATTCAAACTATGTTACATTTTATATGTATAACCCAGGGTGGCATGGTGGTGACGCAGGTAGCATTGGCACTTCCAGCTCCAGGGTCCCTGGTTTATCCGGGTTCTCCAGTTTCCGCTCACCACCCAAAAAATGTACCAGTTGGGGATGTGGGTACTCTAAATTGCCCCTTAGGTGTGATTTAAAGTGTGCATGGTGTCATGCGTAGCATTAAGGGTGCATTCCTGCCTCACTCCCCATGATACACGCTACGCTCTGGATCCACCGTGACCCCTGACCAAGATAAAGTGGTGCAAATAGTCATTTTTTGTAAGCGTGGACCATAACTCATGTGTCTACACTGTATAAAAAGGGGTCCTTTGTGTGATTAAGAATTCCAGCTTCATAAAGAAAGTCTACTTAAAACACTTCTGAAAGGAAAACTCTCTGTTCCAGGGTGCTGCAAAGAACCGTTAAGGGTTTACTCAGAGAAGAAACTGCAAAACTCCTGCAGGCTGCTAGATTAATACAACTGTCGTTGTTAGAAGCAGGATTGTTGTGCGCATGGAAGAAGGTAAAAATGTTAAGTCGTAACACCCATAGAGGGCGCTACGGGATTATCACACAGATAGCAGGTCCAGGGACCCCACGTTCTGGTGGGAAATGGAAGGTGTGTGACTGCTTGGCGTCTCTGATTAGTATTCTCCACTGCTCCAGATGGGAATTGAATGGTGAGGTCTTTACACAACAGCCACCTCCATCACCACAAAACTGGAACCAACCCAAAGCTATGACTAGCGACTATTTATGTGTGTGTGTGTGTGTGTGAGAGAGAGAGTGAGAACAAGCATTATCGATTCCAGCGAGTGGACTGTTTCCATTTAGTTGCAAATTGATACAACGGCTAGATGGGAATTTAAAGAACAAGCTTTCACGCGTGCCTGATTAGTCATCGTATAGCCAATTATCAATTACAGTCGTGCTTTACGTTTCATACATTCTGCATAAACATTATCGCAGTGCTCTTTTTTTAAAAATAGAAATCTAATGGAATTGTGCTGGCTGCATTAGAGAACATATATTGAGGAAGCCTTGAGGTAATTTGTTCAGTCCTGAAACTCTAGAAGTGCAATCGGGTGTAATGAGTCTACACACTGTTCATGCTTGTGTTCAAAAGACACAATTAAGTGAAAGCTTACCACAAGAGCCGACAACTCATTAGGCCAGAGTCCTGAGGCTGTAATAATAGCAAGCGCTTTTAAGCCTCCCCCAGCTATCATGTGTCTCTACATGCAAAAAGCTGTTCTATTTGAGAGGATCCATGTTGAGCGACAAAGAGTAGATTAATTGCAGTTAGGATCTCTTTTGTGCATGGCAGCTATAAGTTACTGAAGGGAAAAGAAACTGCTGTGTATTGGCAAATCAACCAGATGCAGCACAGATTGCAGACTGGAGTTCCCTTGAGAACGTTTCAGACAGAGTCGACACACATGCTGAAACATCACACGCTGTATCACACAATATCACTTAGCCGTAGATCAAGTGAACGAGGAAGTGCTCTCTTGAAGAATTTGACTGGTAATGGGAGTACTGGGAGTAACGTCTCTTGGGTTTTCATATCAGTCATCCTTAGAGAGGTGAATTGTCTAGTCACATATCATAAATATGAACATGTGGGGTTAGAGAGCAGGGTCAGAGACTGTATGGTTCTCATGGAAGAGGGTAGTTTGCTCAGGGCCTAACAGATGCGACTCGTATTGACCTCTCGACCTTATAATCAATGGCTCAGAACCTTAACGCCAGACCTACACTTCTCCTTCTTATTCAGGAAGGAGTCTTTGACACAGAATTTCCTATTTTATTCTTTGGATGATTATATGTTCTTTCCTTCTGAAAATCTTCTATCCCTCTCAGACTCTGTGTTAAAGGGTTTCAAATAAAACCTTCTAGAGCAAGGGGTATTCAACTAACATTTCACCGGTCCAGCCATGTTACATTTCTTACACGACTGAACGCTATACATTCGATTGTGAAGTGGTTATGTTTCGTATCGCACCGGAGCTTCACGTTATGACTTTCGAATAGCACCACGGACTCTGAACAGATGGCACATTTGTTTTGAACTTGAAACTTATGATAAATGCATACTTATCTGTCCAATCATCTTTAATCATTCTGTTTTTGTCACCTTTGAAAAAGAAGTCAACAATGTTGTCACTTCACTAATCAGAACCGTGAGGGTATGAAATGACAAAAATCTATGAATGGTTTTGAAAACTTTTCCCTTTCTCAGTGAGCTGAGGTCAGGAACATCATTTATGTCAATTGTTTATGTGATTGGATAAGCTGTGAGACAGGATCTGTGACAGACGCCGCTATAGGTCATGCTTTAAAAAGTCACGGACTGAATATTTTCCCCACCAAACCTTCATAGGTTATGCTACAGTATTTTTTGAGGGCTCAGTTTGATTGACTGAAATACTGCATCAGTTGAATGATGACCTCTGCCCTATAGTGACAAGCCAAAAGAATTCTTTAGGCTTCTGGAGTAAAAGTTTTAATAGTTGCTTAATCTCACTCCTTCTAAACCAACCCAAGGAATTCCAGTCCAGGCAGGGAAATATGAGGACATTTTCTGTAAATTCACCCTTCACCAGTCATTCACCATAGGGCTTGATCATAAGTCATTTTTTTCATTTCTTCTGGTTAGCTTTTATATATTTTATATAAATATGATCAACGTATGACCTAATGTGTTTTGTCAGTGGAAACATCAGGAATAAAAAGCTCTATGACCGGAATAAATAGCCAAAATATTATCGTAGATGATGCTAATATCTGAATTGTTAGCAGGGCATCTGTGAATATATTTTAGAATTGAAGTGGTTTTAATTATGCTTCAGTAAAAAGGCTAGATCTAAACAGATCTAAATCTTTATGAACCGTTTTCCTGACGTATGTAAAGTTTAAGTTTAAAAAATCCAAAAAGCAAAAAAATGAAAGATGATCATGCCTACCAGAGAGCTTCAAGTCTTGTGTTTCTATCATACAGCAATGCATGTGCGTCTGTATGACTCCGGTAGCATCTGGCACAAATGCTCTAAATCTTTTATATCCACGTTTTATGCGAAGTCTAATTCCATTCCAAGATATTGCTTTCATTTTTCTCCCATATCATCATCACTTTAACAGCGATTGGTGTTCTCATGAGATTAGCTTACCTTTTCGGCAGGCTCACCTTCCCCCCTTGCTTTCACACTCACCACCTTACATCACTTGTTCTCTTGGACACTTGTGGTCTCTCCAGGAATCATTATGCCTATCTTCTGATCATCCGTTATCTGTGACTGAACATATTGGGTTATTGATTTTACCAGGCGCCATTTTAGAGAAAAGAAGAAGAAGAAGAAAGAAACAAGGTACGGAAATGACAGCCAGTGCGAGTGGGAGAGAGAGGGGGCATATATCATACTATTATCAATCTATTTTTTTTTCTCTCTTGTCCCAACTTGCCATTTTTCAGCCTCTCATCCTTGCCCACAGCACGTAAAACCTATGGTACAATTTAGTTCAGTAGAACTTGATGTAGGATGTTGTCAGTGTCAGTATTTCTTTCTCTGTATTTCTTTTCCATTTTTATGGAGCATGATTACTGCCA